>JAPWTK010001400.1:0-50848 GCA_029963805.1 Aromia moschata
CCATTTATTAGGGGAAAATGCTGGCAGTCTAAAGGTTAAACAGGATTAATAAAAAAATTGAAAGAAAAAATACATTTAAGAAAATCTGTATAATTCCACGACTTTTTTGCAGACGCTGAAAATACAGTTTTTATTGTTTTACCTTACTGAACCAAAATTCACCCTGGATTCGGCAAAATCTTTAAAAACCTCGATATAACTTTGGTAAATACCTCAAAAAATAAATTACTAAAACTTTTAGGCAACCCAAATGCTAACAAAACAATAACAACTAGCAACGAAAAGTCGGATATTTCTAAAATGAGTTGTAAAGATTGTGAAAAAGTACAGTATGGCAAAAAAGTCGCGCTTGACTATTGATAACCTTGTATACGAGGTGTGGCTATTAAATAATCGAACTGATGCTGGTACCAGAGCGCTGCGAGCGTGTCGCGACAAGTTTGAACAGAACTGTGTCTGGTGATATTTTCTTCACCTGAGCTCGCTGGACAAGCCAGGAGTCGCTCAGTTTGACTGTAGCAGTCGTATGAATTAGTCAACGCACCAGTGACGCGTCGAAAAAATGTTAAGTGTTCAGATGGAGCCACGGGTTAAGGTGAATTTATATTATCCGGTCAGACACGGTGCGGGAACGTTCCGACAAAGAAGCGAGATGTTTATATTATCAGTACTATTTATATTTCTCGTCTTCAGACATATAGATATATTGCAAGAACACAGTGAACTCTCCTTAAGAAATAATAGACGCGTATCCTGGCAGACAAACATTCTTCTCAACAATGACGGACGGTATGTGTATGACACGCAACGTGCCTGAACGGAACCGATTCGCTAAATATAAATACTTCTATAAGAAATACATATAAGACTGGACACGTAACGTTTCCGCACCGTGCCTGACCGGATAATACACGGTGGAGACTTAACTGGAATATATTCGCTAGCGGGGTGGTGAATGATTTTCAAAAAATTCCCAAGAGACGTCAACTTTTAAACGTATTTACCTACATTTTGCAAGTAATATGAAAATATAGCCCTTCAGGGGTGGCTGAAACCACCCTCGACATGATTTTTTCAAATGCAACCCTATGGCTTGTGACCCCCTCATTGTAAAGCTGGTGGAAAGAGAATCCAACGTACTGATCAAATTTTAATTTTTAGTATGTTTGTAGGGTTGCATACAATTAAAACAATTTAAAAATTAAATTTATTTAACATAACAATTGTTCAAAATGTGCACCATTCACTTGTTGGCAGCATCCCAGTCTGTGGTAGGTTTAGTCCCTTACATTATGCAACATTGGCGGTGTTATTTTTCCGATTTCCTCTCTTATCCTTTCCTGCAGATTTGCTATGTTGTTGGGTTTCTGAATGTACACCCTACTTTTAAGATGTCCCCACAAAAAGAAATCCAGTGGTGGAAGATCTGGAGATCTTGCTGGCCACTCAATATTACCTCGCCTCCCAAATCCACCTACAGGAAAAATTCTCCAGATACTGACGAACAATGGCAGCATAGATCTTCCTGAAACCATAACCTCGTCGGTCAAGTTAGGGTTTAAGGGGTTTGGAAATAAATGACATAGCACTGGCATTAGTTCGTGCTGGAGTAAAAGCACTAAGTATCTTGCTCCATTAAGAGTGTCATCAAAGAAAAATGGTCCTACAATTCTATCTTGTATTATTCCGGCCCACAAATTAGTTTTCTGTGGGCGCTGAGTATGAAGTTCCCTCATCCAATGGGGTTCTCTTCAGCACAGTAACGACAATTTTGGCAATTTACGTGCCCATTTAATGTAAAAGTAGCCTCGTCAAAAAACTATCCACTCTAAAGATAACTGGTTTTGATCGATACAAGTCATCAATAAATCGCAAAATTCCACTCGTCGATCTGGATCATCTTCAAGTAGCTCTTGAACAGCTTGCATTTTATATGAGCGTTTTTTCTCATATTTAAGTATTTTTAAAACTGTTTTGTGATTAAGATTACTATCACGGGCCAGTTGACGGGCTGGAGTGGATTGGATTTTCTTCTAGAGCAAGCAACAAATTCAACTTCGTGTCGTCATCAACAACAGCCTGCCTCTTACTCGGTACTTTCCTGACATGACCCATCTCTCGATATTGCTTCAATTTTACTAATGGTACCTTGATTTAGTGGTGGCAAGTCAGGATGCGTTTTCGAAAGAAGCGAACAACTTCGCATTGAGTTCGCGCCTATCACCATATCAAATCATCATCAAAATTTCGATTTTTAGTGATTCAGTTAAATAAGACATTTACACCAATTTGAAATAACACTTCGTTTCAAACTCTGAATACAGCATACAAACTAAATTACTCTTTGCGGCCGTGTAAAAACACTAGCAAAAAATAACAAATATCAGTTGTGGCAAAAAATTGCTTGGAATTTTTTGATGGGGTTTCAAATACATTTTGAGTACGAAATTTTTGCGTTAAAAATAAATTAAACTATAAAATTACGTTTTAATTGTATGCAACCCTACAAACATACTAAAAATTAAAATTTGATCAGTGGGTTGGATTCCTCTTTCCACCAGCTTTACAATGAGGGGTCACAAGCCATAGGGTTGCATTTGAAAAAATCATGTCGAGGGTGGTTTCAGCCACCCCTGAAGAGCTATATTTTTCACATTACTTGCAAAATGTAGGTAAATACATTTAAAAGTTGACGTGTCTCGGGAATTTTTTGAAAAAAATCATTCACCACCCCGCTAGCGAATATATTCCAGTTAAAGTCTCCACCCTGTATAAATACACCTTTAATCTCAAGTTTCTTGTTAAACTGGGGAAAACTTTTACAGAGGTTATGTAATGGGAAAAGAAGTGTACAGGAATGAATGTTTATACCGTACACAAATTTTTGAATGGTTTAAAACGGTTTAAAGTGGGACGTGAAACGACCGAAGACGAACCGCGCCGCGGACGGCCCTCAGCGTCAAAAACGGACGAAAACATTGAAAAAATTGTTAAAGTAATCCGCGAAGATCGCCATCTAAGCATCCGAGGACTTGCTGAAATAACAAGAATCGACAAGAATGTGTTAGCCAGATTTTGCATGAATCGTCCAACATGCGTAAAGTTTGCGCAAAAATGACGCCAAAACTCCTCACTCCCAAGCAAAAGGAATCAAGAATGAACATTTGCGCTGACATTCTAAACAACACCGACACTGATTCAGGCTTCTTAGACACGGTGATAACTTGTGATGAATCCTGTTTTTTTAATTACAACCCGAAACAAAGCGTGGAAGGCGGTTAAAGCAAAAGCGACGGGGGTTCTGAACGGTCGACAGAAGCGAACTTCAGCGCTGCTTTCAACAATAGAAAAGTCATATGGAGCGGGTAGAGATCAAGCATTGAAGGCGAAAAAGTAGCTAATGAAGGGAATCAAAAGTGTTAAAGCAGTTCGGTAATTTATAGTATTAAGTAATAAGAGTAATAATTTTTCATACCTCGTATGAAAAAATGTCCCTGAATAAGTTTTTCATCGGTTTATTTGCCAAGTTTCTTTCAACATGAAATAATTTTTGTATTTTCGCGTTTGCTTGTTATGGAGACTAACTTAATTGTTTTAAATGACAACCCGTGATTTTTCTCTCAATATCTGAAAAAACAGCCTTTTCTCTATACTGTACATTAACAATTTGATATGGCTACATAAAGAAATTTTTATAAAAAAACACATTTTAAGATAACTCTTTGAAACGAATAAAAAAGCGATAATCAGAGTAGTTGTGAAGTTACGATATTCTCGTGAGGTTTAAGTCATAACAGACGCCATTTTTTATTTTCAGTATTTGTGTTCAATAATATCCTATTTCATTTACATTTTTACTATTTATAAATAAATAATGGATCGTTTGAGTGAGTCGAAAAGAACTGTAATTTTAGTAATGAGAGGGTATACAGACATGCAGAGATCCTAATAAAAAAAATGTGTGTTGTTTAATGAATTGTACTCCAACAGATGGAGATCTGTTGGGGTACATTGAATGATTTATTCAGTCATCTTTAAACCAACTGGTAAAGAAATGTCAAGTAACTAATATTATTAAAGTATCTAAAGGCTAAATCAGGTAGATGTAGAACTGAATTCGAGGAGGCGATAAAAACGTTGGATATCTCGCATTCAGTGCGCTAAATCCAATCCAATCTTCCAGGGTTTTGGCAAAAAATTTTAATGTTTCTCACAGTTATAAATCTATTTATGCAAGAAAAGTTATCATATAAACTACAACTTGTTCACGAATTGAACGAGGATAATTTCCGAAAGAAGGGTGCATTTTGTCAGAAGACATGATAGAATGATGCAATAACAATAATAACTTCACGAGAAATATGAAGTGTGGCTATTAGATAACTGCTGTCATAACACTTTTTATTCGTTTCCAATTGCAGTAGCAACTTTTTCGCCTTCAATGTATTCACTTGGCGATCTCTACACCGCTCCATACAACTTTTCCATTGTTGAAAGCGGTGCTAAGTCTTCTTCTATTAGCTGGTTACAGTTACATGCACGCACGATTTTTTGTCACACTGTAATTGTATCAACTGGTGTGACAAAGTTCGCATTGATAGGTTTTACCTCAGAAACCTCCTCATGAATCAAAGTATGTGATCTTAAATCTCCCTTGCGTTTTGTCCTTGTGGAAACAAAATAATAATAAATAATAGATAAATAAGTCATAAGTCTTTACTTCAGAAGCATCCTTATGGATCAACATGTGTTTTGATAAATAGCGTTTGTGTTTCGCTCTACAGGAACAAAAACTGCAGTCATAAGTGGTTACCTCAGAAGCATCCTTATGAATCAGTATGTGTGATTTTAAATGTTCTTTGCGTTTCGCCTTGTAGGAACAAAAACTGCAGTCGTAAGTTGTTACTTCAGATGCATCCTTATGAACTAACATGTGCCTCTTTAAACAGCTTTTCAATTTCGCCTTAAAGGAACAAAAACTGCAGTCATAAGTTGTTATGTCAGAATCATTCTTATGAGTCATCATGTGTCTGGTTAAGCAGCTTTTTCGTTTCGCCTTATAGGGACAAAGTGGCATTGATAGGTCGTTATCTCAGAAGCATCCTTGTGAATCAGCATGTGTCGGATTAAATAGCCACTGCGTTTTCGCCTTATAGGAACAAAAACTGCAATCGTAAGTCGTTAGTTCAGAATATCCTTATGGATCAGCATGTGTGTTATTAAATCTAATTTCCGTTTCGTTTTATAGGAACAAAAATTGCAGTCGTAAGTTGTCACTTCAGAGGCATTCTTATGAATCAACATATGACTGTTTAAGTTACTTTTCAATTTCGCCTTAAAGGAACAAAAACTGCAGTCATAAGTTGTTATCTCAGAAGCTTCCTTATGAATCAACATGTGTCTGGTTAAATGGCCTTTGCGTTCGTCTTATAGGAACAAAAACTGCAGTCGTAAATTGTTATCTCAGAAGCTTCCTTATGAATCAACATGTGTCTGTTTAAATAGCCTTTGCGTTTGGTCTTATAGGAACAAAAACTGCAGTCATAAGTTCTTGTTGTGAGAGGCTTCTAGTGATTTCTTACATGTTTGGACAGATCTCCCCTCCGTTTTGCCACATAAGGACAAAGCTTGCAATAATAACGTGTTACCGCTACATCTCCAATTAACTTTGCTTGATCCTTGCGACGTTCCATTTCTATTTCAGAAGCATTCTGAGGAAATCACACATATAAATTTGTTTTATAGTATTACAACGGTGTTTTGTTACCTGATTAGGGTCACTTTTAATGAATATATAGTTGGTCTCCGGATTATAAGATTCATCCACAAAACATTTCATTTCGGTATCTTCAGATGACATCGCACTGGAATGAATTAGTGAAACTCCATTATTTATATGATAAAAATTTATATATGGGGCATTCTTTATCAAATCAGCTACCCCATCTGCCTATTTAATTTTTTGCGAAAAAAATACTTTCCGGGTATCGACATTTTCGTCATGTTGTATAGTTTTTTGATGCCGTCTGCTGTTTTGCAGAAATGATCAAACTTAACCTCAAAATGGCGGTCTTTATCAAGACCTCGCACAAAAAAATTCGACTTTTTCATAAAAATTGCTGAAAAAGAAATAATAAACCCATATTTCTTTGATCAGACCAACATACTCAATAGTATTTTGACTCACTGAATCCGAATCCATCGTCAGAATTGAGATAGCAAGCAGATCTAATTTTTTTTCTAATCTCAAAATCCAGTCAGAAATCAAGATTTGTAAAAAATGAATAGATTTATGCAAAGTTTGGTTTGGTTGGTTTGGTTTTAGTTATTGGGGTCGCTGATTATGAATCTGTCACCAGATTTTTGAAATTGCAACATGGCGTCGCCATACGGCGCATGCGCTTTTGCAAAATGTAAATCTGATTCCCTGAGCTCTTACTCGGGGTATTTGAGATCGCCGATTACGAATCCGTCATCACATTTCTAAACTTCCGAAAATTCCGAAATGGCAAATGAGTGACGCATGAGATATATATACATAAGATATTCGGAAATATTAAAAAGATCAGCTGTATTTCAAATCATTAGTTAGATACCTTGAAATGTAAGGAAGAGCTGAAAACAGAACAACATTTCTCGAAAAACGTGTAGTCTGTAGCCTATATCAGGCAAATGCATTCTTTCTTGATAAAAGAATGCTGCCAACCAAAAATTCACTGTGTTCCTTTGACGGGAAATTGTAAGTTGAAAGATTTTTTTTAACTAATTTATGACTTATTATAATAACGTAAAATATTTTTTCTTACGAACTACACAATTTTATGGAGAGAGTTTCATAAAATTTATTAAACAAGAAAATAAGTTTCGACAAAGTAAATTTAGCATTTTGCGGCCCAAAAATAGATTTCCATATTTTTTCAAACGCGCATGCGCCGTACTGTGCCGCCATCTTGGAAATTTAGCAATGTGATGACAGATTCGTAATCAGCGATCCCAAACACTCCGAGTAAGATAGCTCAAATCAAATAATCAAATTTACATTGATTTTGCAAATGCGCATGTGCCGTACAGTGACGCCATGTTGCAATTTCAGAAATCTGGTGACATATTCATAAATAGCAACCACAAAAACCCCCTCCCCACTTGGCATTCATTCATTGTTTTTTTTGAGAATCGTCCACCTATTGGATTCGCCATCTTGAATTTTTAAAATCTCAATTCAGATTCGTGACCAGCGGACTCCAAAAAAACTCATATACCAAACTTTGCATAAATCTATTCATTTTTACAAATCTTGATTTTTGTCTGTTTTTTTTTTATATTAGAAAAATATGAGATCCGCTATTTCAATTCTGAGCTGGATTCAGCGTGTCAAAATACTAATGGGTAAATTTTGATACCCGGAAAAATTTTTCGCAAAATGAAATAGGCAGATGGGGTGCTGATTTGACAAAGAATGCCCCCATATATATACAGTGCGTGTCAAAAGTTCCAGGACGGCTGGATAACTAGAGAAATACGCCTCCTAGAGAAAAATTACCTTCATAATAGATGCAGGATTTGATCCTGGCAATTCAATTGTGACATTGACCATGACCTTGAAGTCATGTCAAGGTTATGATCGTGCGTACTCAATTTCATCAGTTTATGTGGGATCATCGCAAAGGTGCAACAAAACTAGGCTACAAAATTTACAATTTTTACAACAACGCATACTAGGCGAATGCAATGTCATCCCAGTTGAGTATTTCATGAACGCAATCAACAGTTTTTATATTCGATTGGCTTACTGTGAAGAGGTTAACGGAGCACAGTTTGATCAGGTATTGTAATAATTAAGACTGTTTGGACGAATCTTGCCTTAGCCGGCTGCAAAGTAAGAGTCTTGCCTTAAATGGCTAGATAGGTCTTTATCTCGGTCAACTTTTTTCCATGATGCATATTTATCAAGCGTCAATGCTTCACTATATTTGACTTTAGCCTTAAAGTTCAAATCCCAAGAGTTCGTCAAGGTCATAATTGACTGTAAAATTTTCCGCTCCTTTCATTTCCGGTGTCAAGAAGTGGGTGTCCCATTTGTTAAAACGGAATTGACCTTGACATAACCTTCAAGGTCATGGTCAAGGTCAAATACAAGGTCATCATTGGATTGCTAAGGAGAAATCCTACAACTTTTATGAGGATCATTTTTTCTAGGAGGCGTATTTCTCGAGTAATCCATCTGTCTCGGAGGTTTTGACACCACTGTATATATATGTATATATACAGGGTTTATTTTCGACAACAAAATGTAGTCATTCACGGCTTACTATAAATTATATAATATTGCAGTGAACTTAAACATCTGAATCACAGTGAGAAGTGATCTGCAAATGTTGTGTTTGCAGTTATAGTGTTACAGATAAACTGATTTAATTAATCAATCAAAAAAGTCAATTCACTCAATCAATCAAAAGAATTCGGACAATTAAAATTAATTAAAACAAAACTATTAGCGACAACTGTCCAACAATAGATGAAACAATGAATAATGATAACAGAGAGGCGTAAACAATGCTATTTAAACAGCTGCTACATTTTGTTTCAATTGTTTTTCTGACAGCTACTCTGAAATATCAAAAAAATTAAGTTCCTCCCATTTTTTTTTTTCGTGGCTCTAAAGGTAATGTAGAAGAAGGAGTGGACATTCTCACGAACTCACCTTGTACTATTACCTCTTTCACACTTAAATAAAACTAACATTTCTTATTAAAAACCCCTTATTTATTATTACACAATATTTTTTCAATATTATAAACCAATTCCAAACTTTTAAAACTTACCGCACCCACAAAGGAAATAAAATGAATAAGCGAAGGTGAAAGGGCGAGTAACACAAATGATGTGTTGAATTTAATTGTCTAATCTAGTTTAATACATATTCAAGAGCGTCTTCAAATAACTTAAATAGACACTGTAATAAGATTACAGTTTCCTGTAATTAAGAACTTTTTGAGTAATGAGAGATGTTGCTATTAAGCACGTGAGCTGTACGTAAGTAGGGAGTAGTGGGTTGTATGAAGTGTGGCTAACTACTGTCATAACAATTTTTATTAGTTAATAATTACAGTAGCAACTTTTCGCCTTCATGTACTCCCCTTGTCGATCTCTACACCGATCCACACGACTTTTCCATTGTTGAAGGCAGTGCTGGAAGTCTGCTTCTATCAGCTGGTTCAGAACCTCCGTCATTTGCTTTAACCGCTTCCGCCTGGATCAGTGTCAATGTTGATTAGAATGTCAGCGCAAATGCTCATTCTTGAATCCTTTTGCTCGGGAGTGAGGAATTTTGGCACCATTTTTGCGCAAACTTTTTTTTGAGTTGACGGTTTCTTTTTTTCCTTCCTTAAACCATTCAAAACCTTGTCGTGCGGGATAAAAATTAATTTCCGTACACTTCTTTTTAACATTGCATAAGTTTCTGTAAAGTTTTCCCAGTTTAACAAGAAACTAGAGATTAACGCGTTGCTCCATCTGAATACTTAACATTTCTTCGACGCATCACTGGTGCGTAGACTAATTCAAACGACTGCTACAGTCAAACTGAGCAACCCACTGATTTGTCCAGCCAGCTCAGGGTGGGGAAAGTCCGACCACTCTGAAAATCTGAACACTCCAAACACTAAAGGACTTTAATAATGACTTTAATATTTTTTTCTACGACTTACACACTAAGATCTTAGTATACCACTTATTTTGAACAATTTTTATGAAGTTCAGAAAATTAGTACTGCACTAACAATGCAATGAATTCACATTACATCACCAGCAATGTAAATCAGCAATGTAAATTACACCAATAGTGATGTAACCGAACACACTGACCATTCGCAAAAAAAAGTGGACTGAATTAATTTTTTTTCACATATGACTCCTTGTACTGTTTGTCATAATATATTAAAATATTAAAAAGGTTTGCGATGTACTTTTCGATATATTGATTAATGATGTAAAAACTGTACCGAATTTGGACACGGACTTGGGCTAAATGATATCTGCAAATGAATTTCCACAAAACCCGTTTCACAAACTATGTACCTCAAATTTTAAAGAAACATAAAAGGAACCTTCTTTTTTGTGTATGATTACAAGAACATCTTAACTTCACAGGTACTTTGATTCTTTTTTTTTATTCATTTCAAAGAGTTAACACCTTTGAAAAACTTTTATTCGGGACTTTTTTCCATATACACAGTTATTAAAAGGTTACAGGCATCATACACGACTTTTTTGCCACACACTATTTATATTAAGTGATGAGTCAAAGTAAGCATTGATAGGTGTTTACCTGAGAAACGTCCTTATGAATTAAAGTATGTGATCTTAAATTTCCTTTGCGTTTCGTCTTGTAGGAGCAAAAACTGCAGTCATAAGTCGTTACTTCGGAAGCATCCTTATGAATCAACATGTGTTTGGATAAATAGCGTTTGTATTTCGCCTTATAGGGACAAAGTGTGCATTGATAAGTCGTTACCTCAGAAGAATCCTTATGAATCAACATGTGTTTGGATAAATAGCGTTTGTGTTTCGCCTTATAGGAACAAAAACTGCAGTCATAAGTTGTTATCTCAGAAGCATCCTTATGAATCAACATGTGTGTTGTCAAATAGCGTTTATGTTTCGTCTTATAGGAACAAAAACTGCAGTCATAAGTTGTTATCTCAGAAGCGTCCTTATGAATCCAACATGTGCATTGTTAGATGGGCTTTGTATTTCGTCCCTATATGAACAAAAACTGCAGTCATAAGTTGTTATCTCAGAAGCGTCCTTATGAACCAACATGTGTGTTGTTAGATGGGATTTGTATTTCGTCTTATAGGAACAAAAACTGCAGTCGTAAGTTGTTACTTCAGAAGCATCTTGATGAATTAACAAGTGCGTGTTAAAGTGGCCTTTATGTTTTGCCTTATAGGAACAAAAACTGCAGTTATAAGTTCTTGTTGTGAGAGGCTTCTGATGATTTCTTACATGTTTGGACAAATATCTCTTTCTTTTCGCCACATTATGACCCTTGGGACTTTCCATTTCTATTTCAGAAGCATTCTGAGGAAATCACACATATAAATTTGTTTAGTAGTATTATAAGTGTTTTGTTACCTGATTAGAGTCACTTTTGATGAACACATAGTTTGTCTCCGGATTAAAAGATTCATCCACAAAAGATTTCATTTTGGTATCTTCAGATGACATCACACTGGAATTAATTAGTGAAACTCTGTTATTTACACTCCAAAGCAAAAAACTAATCTGCTAAATTAAACACATCATTGTAAGCTTCCCACAGTTATTAATTAGTTGTAGGTACAAGGTGAGTTGGTAAGAATTATTAGTACAATGATTAATACTCGTTAATTTGGCGAAGTTTTTATTTTATTGGAAGAGATAATAATGGAAAACGACAGGTTAAAAATGCAGCCAAAATTAACAATTTATTTACTCAAAGTGCGAAATCAGAATAAGCCTGGGGAACTCAGCAACCGTATTTTGGGCAGAGATAGCTGCAATATCTGCTTGTGCGCAGGAGATGTTCAGGAGGTCTTACACAAATAAGAGGATCCAGATTATCTGTGATAGCCAAGCAGCACTCAAAGCCCTGGGGGCGGTAGAAATACATTCCCTGATAGTTAAAGACTGTATAGATTCACTAATACAACTAGCGGAACACAACAGTATCACGAAAAGGAACGGGAGAGAAAGAGCGGACTTTCTCGCTAAGAAAGGAGCTGAGGTTCCACTGATAGGGCCTGAACCCACCTGCGGTCTGGCCTACAGGACAGCCAAGAGAGCCATAAAGGACCTATTAAGGGAAAAACATATTTCTCACTGAACGAAAATCTCAACTTGAAACAATCGCGGATGTTCATTGGCGAACCATTGGAAAAAGTCAATAGACCTTATAAAACTGGGTAGAAACCAGCTGAGATGGATAATGTGACTGTTCACAGGACACTGCCCACTCATGTGACATCACACCATAAATGGGGTGAAAAATGATCCCGATTGCTAGAGGTGTGGAGAAGAGGAAGAAACCCCCTTCCACACATTATGCGAATGCCCAGCACCTGTTAGGCATTCGAACTTTGGGGCTACAGCAATAGAACCAAAAGAAGTAACAGACACTCGACTAGAAACTGTCCTTAAATTTCTTAAGGAAACAGAACTAATGGAATGACTAGCCTATGGAGGCACAATAAGCATCGACTTAAGTGCACAGGGCTCATACCTACCCCATACGTAAATGTAATTGTAACAATTTATTGAAATGTTTTTTTTCCTAACTACATTAAATCATCATTTGAAGTATTTTAAAGATGGATAACTGGTAAATTACCTTTTTAGGTTAGAAAACTATTACGTCATCAGTTATCATGTACTTCACATAACATATACATTAGGGTGATTCGTTTTGAACGACTATATTTTTTTTTGTTCGCTCCCACAGCAAAACATTGTACATACCGAAAAAAAAATTCACTGAAAATTTGAGCCCTTAATTTTACATCTAAGTACTTTTTTTTTTTTAATTTCAAAGATTTCCCATTTAAAATACATGAAAAAATTTAAGGTTTTTTTTTCAATTTCCTACAACTTGGTCGCATTTAACGCTACTGCAATGAATGTGTGATTTACAGGTAATTAGTTCCTCTTTGAAGGTACTTACAGCATTTTTACCTTACCTCATGTATTTCGATATGTACAGCTCACCGAAGTCATATTAGCAATGGAAAATCATATTTTTCGTATTTTTCGGCGAAACCGTCAAAGTTACAGAAAAATTGTAAAGGAGTTTTTTGTAGGAAATATAATACCCTACAAAAAAACAGCTTTCGTCTTACCTAGTCCTTAATAAAGGACCTTCCGTTATTATTATCATTAAAATATTGATACTGTTATTATTTCCTTTGTTTGACGTTCATATTGTGATGAAAATAAAATTTATAAAAAAACAAACTCTTAATAATCACTTTTTTAGTTTTAAGAACGTAAAACTAACTTTTTCATTAATATACGGTAGGTTAATTTATAAAATACTTTGCAGTTTTTCTGTAACTTTGACGGATTCGCCGAAAAATGCGAAAAATATGATTTTACAGTGCTAATATGACTTCAGTGGGCTGTACATATCTAAATATATGAGGTAAGGTAAAAATGCTGTAAGTACTTTCAAAGAGGAACTAATCACCTTTAAATCACACCTGAGTTCATTGCAGTAGCGTTAAATGCCGCCAAGTTGTAGGAAATTAAAAAAAAATCTGAAATTTCCAAAAATGTATTTTAAATTGGGAAAATTTGCTGTCGCGAAAAAAAAAAAAGTTAAAAAAAATCACCTAATATAAATAGTTGGGTGGAAAATTACAGGCCGCTCAAGCTTTCAGAGAATGAGATTTTTTTTTATGAAGAATAAAACTATTTTTCAGTGGGACCTTTTTTTGCAAGTAATTTAGAGATGTTCACACCTTGACAAGAAATGAGATACTAAAAAAAGACAGAGAAAAATGTCGTTCATAACGAATCACCCTAATCAAACATACATTAGTTGGAAGAAAAATTATCGTCCATATCAACTGAGTTAAAATGCGAATTCAAAAGTCCAGGACGACACACCACGCAATTATTTTACGAATTCCGCAAGTTGTTTTGTTACTAACATCCCTACATCCTTATTTCCACTCACAAGGGCATGCATGTTTCTTTTCTATACTGTTAGCGTTTGCAAACATACTGTATATCGGTGAAAATTGACGACAAAGAGTAATAAAATATATGTCGTATCTTGTAAATCCGATTTTGTTTTAGTTATTCCAGATGGTAACAACTGGGAAATATTGCAAAAACGCATTTAAAGTCATAATATACATACTTCACTGACAATAAATTTTTGTTAATTTGGGTATTTTTAACATTGAGTTTTATCTATATTATACATAGTAAATACTAATCTACATATTTTATAAAAAAAAAATTTACCGCGCCGGGGCACCACCTTTAATAACAGGTTCATTTTTTAAAAAAATTCAATAAAAACTCGATACTTGACAATATACACTGTCAGATTGGACTCAGAGACGATATATGACCAATATACTATTTTCTTAATGCTTGTCCGTGAATTCTCTTTTTACCCCTATTTTTGTATGGCACAGAGGGGAAAAAGAGAAGAACAAAAAATCTACGGGAGGAGAAGAGTTGCCAAAGGAAGTAGCAATCTATAGCAAGTTTTTTCACATTACCAGCATTGTAAAGGAGCGATCAGAAAAAAACTAAAAATGAATACAAAAAAAGGAGCAAGAGCGTAAAAATTAAAATAATATTATAGACAATTTGGAAAAAACTTAATACTCTGTATTCTTAGTTCAGAACAAACACTTGAACTGTTTTTTTACAGAAAACAATGACTAAGCTACCTCTTGATATTAAGAACATCCAGAACCATTATTTGGCCAACTCAGAACACACATTAGCTTTAACCTCTACAGGAAATGTGGAAATAACTTTTTTTTTTTTTTTTTTTTTTTATTTTTGTGTACAAATATTTTATCTATCTAAATGAGGATAAACTACCCTTTATTTAGTTGAGATGTGTACCCTATTCATAAATCCTTTACAAAAAACAACATTGATTAAGTCCTAAAGGAGAAATAACTCTCGGCGTGGAAAATCAAATAGTTATTGTTTTTCCTGGACCTAAAATCCAACAAACCAAAAAACTAATAGAAGTCGCCAAATTTCCCATAGATACATAAAATTATTTTGAACTTGGCATACTGCCGTCCACCTGTTCTCATCGTGGTAACGTGAAACACTGTGATCGAAGCGCACTCACCGTTGTGGTGGTGGCTAATTATTATAAAGTTGCATAGTGCCGACTATGCGTTGTGGCACACTTTCCAGACCCTATACATTAGTAATTTTTTTAAAGCCTCCACACGGGGGCCTACCTATTCAACTTTTTTATTTTTGAAAATTTGCGAAAATTTTGGTAATTTTCAAAAGTAATTTACCCATTTCCAAGGATTTAACCTCAAATAATATATACTTAGTCACAAAACATGTTAAACTCGTTTATTTACTCATTTAAACATAAACTCAGTATGTTTCACTGACATAAGCAACATAACAACAAAGACAACAAGTCATTAACGGCTTACATTGTAAATTATATCACATTGTAGCGAACTTAAACATCTGAGTCACCGCGAGACATCATCTGCAAATGTTGTGTGTGCAGTGATTTATAAACTAATTCAATTAATCAATCAAAAGAAGAAAATTTAGTTTTCTCAATTTAGTGAAATAAAATTAATTAAATTATAACTACTAGCAACATCTACCCGACAATAGATAAAAAAATTAATAATGATTACAGGAGGCGTAAACAATGTTATTTAAATAGCTGCTACATTTTCAATTCAAATATTTTTCTGACAGCATATTCTAAAATATTAGAAAAAAATAAATTCCCCTGGTTTTTTTTTTCGTAACTCTAATGGTAACGTATAACAAGGGAATGGGCATTCTCACGAACTCAACCTGTAAGTATAAACCAAACGATCTGTTGAATTTAATTGTCTGATCTAGTTTAATACATATTCTTAAGTTTCACTTCACAGTTGTTATTTTAGATACAAGTAACTTTGTTATACAGTGCCTTCAAATAAATTCGATAACCACAAACTGTAATGAACAAATTACTTTCCTGTAATTAAGAACTTTCTGAACAATTGAGACACGTTGCTAGTGAGCATGTGAGCTGTACGTAAGTAGGGAGAGGTAGGTGGATTGTACATAAATGAATCCCTTTCTGATGTAAAGATGCGCTCTATGTATATGAATACTGAATATTCCTCCTATCACTGCTTCACGTTATTATTAAGGTTCGGAAATCCCGTCTTACCGCATGTGAAACTGCATTAAACTATCCAGAGCTCCCGCAGGGGCAAGAAATACACGCGTATATAAGTTACAAGGCCTTTAAAAAATACGATTTATAGTTTCATTATCATAGAGTTTTATAGTGCCGAGCCCTGCATTGCAGCACACATTTCCAGACCCTAGTTATTATAGTTTAACATTTATAAAATTGACAGATTACTGTTACCTGTCACACTCGTCTTCCTCCTGTTTAATGCCGGGTTCTTCTGACTTAATGCCCAAACATCCCTCCAGCTCATGGTATTCCATCATGCTTTCTGGCTGATTTTGTGCGGTTTCAACATCCTAAGGAAAAGAAAGAAAACATTAACAGTATCTGGCGCTAATTAGGATGTATTTTGATATTTGTATATGCATACTCTGAAAACCTGAACATTCCAAACGAACTAAAGGATTCAATTTAATTTCTTCTACGACTTACATAAAAGATCTTATAATACCCCTCATTTTGAACAATTTCTGCTAAGTTGAGAAAATTACACCGCTAGTCAGGTAATGTGAACTCATTACACCACTACTATGCGTTTCAAATCTAATGAGCCCTCACTTTGATCATTCACAGAAAAAGAAATGTGATGGACTGAATTAAATAATTTTTTCACAGATATGTACGTGTACTGTTCGTCATGATATATTGGAATACTAAAAAGGTGCGTGATATACTTTTCGATATTTTGGTTGATGAAGTAAAAATTGTACCGAATTTGGGCACCGACTTCATGTAAAATGCATAAATGATATTTGTAAATGAATTTCCACAAAACTTGTTTTACAAACTACTTCAAATTTTAAAGAAACATGAAATGAATCTTCTTTTATATGTATGATTTTTTACAAAGATTCTTCTTCTTTTATATGTATGAATTTTTTCAAACCTTTTTAGTTAATGAGCTATTAAGTAAAATATATCGTGCTGACATAGAGAATTGCTGTTATACCCAGATTTCGATTAACAGTGAGTCTGTATCTACCTTGTAAACGTTACTTTCACTTACAGTATCTAGGCACGTATGTACTAGGGAGCAATAAGTCCGTGGTAAGTCAGGATCGAAGTCAGCAAAGCAATACAAAATTTAAGCAATTGTGCGAATGGGTCAGTACTTATCGTCGTTGCCGTTACTAACAGACATCTGATTTTAAGATTAATTTAAATACTGCAGAGTGGGAATAACAAATGCTAATTGCAGATAATAATTACATTCAAATTAATTAATATGTGTTCCTGTAACCAGTGTTAGTCTATGTGGCAGTGTAATACACCTACATGCGTGCCAATATATTACACATGATGTAATAAAGGGTATCCCCCATAAGTATGGTGAAATGCCCCCTTTTTTTTTATTTTCTGCGCATGATGAAAGTATTTCTTAGGGCTAATTATGAAAGGTAGACCGAATTTTAGGTCCAAAAAAATTTTCCTCTCAGCTAGGTATGGAAAAAACCCTGTTTTTTTACGTTTTATTTTTTTCTCGGTTTTTAACTGTCGAAAAAATCTGAAAAAATTCATGAGTACAGAAAATATGATTAATTTTATATAAAAAAATTTTCAAGCTCATTCAAGGTCATTATAACCTCTAAAAAATTATTCAAACTTTAAAAATCCCATATTTTAAAAAAAAAGCTTCAGGCTCAGATTTTTAATATGTTATATTTTTAACTGTTTTTTACTACCTCAAATTTATTCAGATTTTTTGAGTGGTGGGTCATGCCCAAAAGTGCGAAAAATCAATTTTTTGTCCATGAAACGACTTAAAACCTCTTAAAATCATCATTTAATAGTGTCCTGATTTTTTTCTTGCACTAAAAGGACTCAAATGACTTCAAACAATTAAAAAAATATGTTCACTAAAAATAGTAAGAAAAAAAATTCCACTTATCGAAACTAGTAGTTTTTATATTTTTTAATTGTCATTTCAGCCCTTTTAGTGCAAGAAAAAAATCAGGACACTATCAAATGATGATTTTAAGCCGTTTTAAGTCGTTTCACGGACAAAAAAATTGATTTTTCGCACTTTTGGGCATGACCCACCACTGAAAAAAATCTTAAAAAAATGTGAAGTAGTAAAAACAGTTAAAAATATAACATATTAAAAATCTGAGCCTGAAGCTTTTTTTGGTTAAAAGATATGGGATTTTTAAAGTTTGAATAATTTTTTTAGAATTCATAATAACCTTGAATGAGCTTGGAAAAAATTTTACATAAAATTAATAATATTTTCTGTACTCATGAATTTTTTCAGATTTTTTCGACAGTTAAAAACCGAGAAAAAAAAAATAAAACGTAAAAAACAGGGTTTTTTTCCATAGCTGAGAGGAAAATTTTTGGACATAAAATTCGGTCTACCTTTCATAATTAGCCCTAAAAACACTTTCATCATGCGAAGAAAATAAAAAAAAAGGGAGCATTTCACCACTTATGGGGGGATACCCTTTGTCCGTGGCACTGTTTCCAGCTTTTTTTAACTACGACACCTTTAGGATCTCCAAGCCAAACATTTGAATTAACACACAGTCTTGCGTGGTTTGACCTCTGTTAGGCGAATCCATTGATCCTAATGCTGCCTAATAAATTGATGTGGGGTGCCACAACTCACTTTCCCCCTTTGACAACTCAAGCACCCCTCCAGGCCACACACACACTCCGTCTATGTCAATATGTATGTATCAAAATACTGTTTGGGAGTGCTTGAATTACGTGATAAAATATTGCAAATTCAAGTACTGCCCTGGTATTCCGCCTTTTTTGCACCCTAGTGTGTACGTATTAAAGACAGAACCAAATGCTTCCTTGGACGATATCTCCAGATGAGTTTTTTAGAATATTCCTTTGCGATTGGGAGGATATCACGTTCTTCCCATGACTAATTACCAACTTGTGACATATTATGATAGTAATGCGAACCCTGTATGGAGTTTATTTGTATTTTTAGCACGTCATGTACTGAATGTATCTGGCAAATCTTGCATTATTTCATCACTTAAGTCACTTGGAAAATATACCTCCATATTTTAGACAGAGGTATATGCAATACTGCACTGTGCTAAAAAAATATAACGAGGTCTTACACAAATAAGAGGATCGATATACTATCGGACAGCCAGGCTGCCCTAGAGGCAATTACAAACCCAAAGGCGACGTCAAGGCTCGTATGGGAATGTCAAAGAGATCTGACACGACTGGCAGACCACAACAAAGTAACTTTGATATGGGTACCAGGACATACAGGAATAGAAGGCAACGAAAAGTAGACGAGTTAGCGAGAGAAGGATCGTCTACTCTATTTACTGGCCCAGAACCAGCCTTGGGAATACCAAAGAGTATAGTAAGGGGTCAAATAGGAGAATGGGTCATAAATCGACAAAATTAATACTGGAACTTTATATCCAGGCAAAGACACGGAAAAATGTTTATTAAAGGAACATGTGAGGAAAGAACTGAAGAACTATTAAAAATGAATAGGATTCAGATAAGAGCTGTTGTAGGCCTCCTAACAGGATATTGCGCCCTCAAAGGACATCTACACAGAATGGGGCTGTACACAACGGAGAACTGAAATGCAGACTCTGCAACAGGGAAACGGAGACGGAATACCACATACCAGAGTTGGGCAAAATTTAATTGTTGAAACGATTAACAATAGACCATTAAAAGTACATGTTTAATTGCAACTAACAATTAAAATTAATCAATTGTAATTGTCTGTTCTACAATTACAATTGATTAATTGTAATGGTATATATTAACAGTTACAATTAATCAATTGTTAATCGTTTTAACGATTAATATGCGATTAAATTACAATTAAAATTGGTATGTATTTTACAAGTTTCTACATCAGTTAACAAGGACAGCACGATTCATACTGCAGCTGTGAAAGATAAGGACAGATTAAATATGAATTTCAAAGCTGACTGGGGGTTTTAAATATTAGGGAAGCAGAAGATGTTGAATGTAACCAACCCGTGTCCTGTATGTCGTGTGTCTAAATGTAGAATAATTTAGACTAAGGGTAATTTTTTTTTCACTTACACTATTAGATAGCAGTTTCTTTTACCTGTGCCTGAGATCTAAGTGGATTTCAAGTAATCTTAGTTGAATTGCAAATGACAATAAGGGTATTTAATATGGTTATATCATTTTAAGAATTTTTTTTTCAAAACTTGTTTCAAAACACGTTTTTTTATGTTCGCTTTTAATAATATGCATTAAAAATACATTTTAACCTCTATTTTTTAATATAAAAAATGTTTTTCAAATTGTTAATTTATTTTATTTTGTACAAAATAATGTTACATTTTCATTAAATATTTTCTTACACATTCTACTTATTTATCACATTTCCCCGAGTGGCAATTGTTATATTTTTATAAGAATATATATTTAAAAAAAAAATAAAACGAATAAGTAAATGCTAAAGGTTTGTTCGAATCTGTCATAGCTTATGGTATCCTGTTACCGGAGAAATATTTATTGCCTAAATAAATGTGCACACAAACAATTTGGAAGCGGAAGCACAGGTTTGCTACTTTGTTACCATACACACCTTCTGCTATCTTAATATTGCAATTTGCAAGTCCACCGTTATTTGTAAATCTAACATTCCAACATCAACGCTTTTCCCATATTATTTATGAATTTAAATGGTAGTGAAAATTTAATTGCAATTGACGATTAAATGCTCAATTTAAATAAATTAATTATTACAGGCGATTAATGGTTTTAATCGCAACTAATTTAATTGTAATGTGGCAACTAAATTCAATTGCGATTAAATTCAATTGCAATTAATTTAATTGCAACTAATTTTTTAGTCAATTGATTAATTGATTTAAAAATTAATTGATTAATGCCCAACTCTGCCACATACTGTGTGACTGCGATACTTTAGATCGCAGAAGTCAGGCCATATATGGACACCCCAAACTCTGTCCAGAAGATAACAGCGCCCAGCCGGCAGGGGAAGCTATACAAGCTTGTACACGGGACCCGGCTACTGGAATGGGTGGTGTGAGAAGGATGGGAGGATCGCACAATAAGCCCAAGAGGCTGCAGTGCAATCCGGCGATAAGGGACGGCTCCCAGAAGAAAAAAAATCACTTAAGTCAAGCGTTTCCACACAGTATTTTATTACGTACATGTTAACAACAATCGCACATGGGCGTCCGGTACTCCGACACTCCACTCTTTGTTTCTGCTGCATGTAGTTGCAGGTGCTAGAATAAGTATTTCATCAGTTCTAGGTGTTTCGCCCCTCGTGGTCGCGGCATGCAAACAATACCGAATATCAAGCGAAACGCCTTAGTTATTACGTGGAGGATTAGGTTAGCATAATGAATTACAAAATGTGAATAAAAACCTTGAGGAATTTAAAGCCGAAGGAACATTTGCATAATACATATCGTCTAATAGGCAATATGCTTTTCTTTAAGTATATGTCTTTACATATGGCATACTAAAGAGACATATTAATTCAAAGATTTATTATTATACTAGTTTATAAGGGTATTTTGTTACCTGACAAGGTTCAATTTTTATGGCCGTATGGTTTGCTTCAGGGTTATAAGATTTATCCATAAAGGGTTTTATTTCAATACCGCCACAAACTGCCAGACTCGAATCAACTGGTGAGGCAACATTATTCCCATTCCTAAAAAAAATACATACAGTTACGTTAAACACCATTGTCGATATGTACATTAAAAACAAGCCAATATGTGTAAAGAGTGCAAAACCACAACAATCATCAAAAGGCGTTGTTGTCATATTGAATTTTTAAGTGTCTATTCCGTTTAGAATAATAAAACAGCTATCTAATTAAATCTAGGCATCAGATAATGTATTTAAACCATATTTGTAAGATTTTTTACAGGTTTTATTACAAATTTCTTTTGTTATTGTCGAAAGACAAATGCTAGTTTTAAGTCATTTCCAGTCAGTATTTTGAATTCCCTTTTTGACTTTGCCAGGTTGCTGGGTACCCTGTACAAGTTTGGGGACTGTTCACAGGACTGTGTGCACAGATTAATTGAGTGAATACCATATATTGTCTATTTTCTAACCTACCACTTCCAAAATAAGATGGAAAGTTTTGTGAGGCAATTACATCAATTGTAAATAAATGCTTCACAACTTGTCTAATAATTTCAATCAATTCAGCAACTGTCAGTGTGGTAACTCTACCAACTATTAATAAAGTAAAGATATACTTGTAAATCGCAGGCTACCCTAACCTAGAGTCTATTTGAAGTCACGGTACATGTTTATCAATAACACAGGTCTGCAAAAAAATTTGTTCTGCTCCAGAAACTAAACCTATCAAATCCGAAGTTTTTTTCTTGTGCTGAAACCGAATTTTTAAGTCAACTTTGTACCGCGTAGATTTTCAGTAAATCGCGTTTTTTTTGTTGTTGTCAAAATACATCTTCATGCGAGATATTTTTTTGAAATATTAATGATAGACCCTTCCATTTCCTATAAAATGAGGATTTAGGGTGAAAAACAGCCCAAAAATGGAATAATTTGTGTTTTTCAAGAACATGTGACCAGACATGTAATTTTCGAAGTATTTTTACGCGTTGAATACGATCCAAAATTTATGCTAGTTCTCTTGATCAGGACATAAAAATTATTTTGAAAGGTTAAAATTAATATAATGTTAAATTGTCCTGGTTAATATTGTAAAGATTTAAACGCTCGATTGCCTTTGAAAATATATTTATTGTTGCTGTGAGCTTGCTTTGCCAATCTACTTGCTATTGCAGGTTTCCTGGAACCAACTACATGTACAACATAGTAACATAGATAAGAAAGTCGGAATCCTTACGATCCATTAAATATTTCCGTAATATCAATTTATAGGGAATTTTACAGAGAAAAAATGGTCGTAAATATACTTTGGAAATGACATGTCTGGTCATACGTTCTTGAAACACACAAATTCTTCCATTTTTGGAATACTTTTCACCCCTAAATTCTCATTTTATAGGAAATGGAAGGGTCTAGCACAAATCTTGACAACGGAATTGTATTCAGCTAAAAAATACTTCGGAAATGGCATGTCTTGTTAAAAAATTAATATTTCAAAAAAATATTTCGCATAAAAAGGTATTTTGACAACAAAAAACCGGGATTTACTGAGAATTTACGTGGTAGAAAGTAAAAAATTCGGTTTCAGCACAAAAAAATTCTTCGGATTTGATAGGTTTGGTCTCTGGAGCAGAACAATTTTTTTGTAGACCTGTGTAATATAAAAGTACCTGGTCATATAAAAGTACCGGAACAGCTGAATAACTCAATAGACAGATAGATAACAGATTCAGCTGTTCCGGTACTTTTATATGACCAGGTATTTAAATAGATATAGGCCCGATAGTGTTTGCAATTGGTTATTTATATTGTAAGTAATTCATGGGCTCTTTAATCATAGAAGGTAACCAGCAGTTAACAAAACATGTGTACTTTTACAAAAATAACTTGCGTTAATTCAATCTTTATTATATAAATAGCGTTATTATTAGCCAATCATCTATTAATGAATGCGAGCTAATTTAAATTATGCTTTATGCATTTAGTACGAACACAGCAGCAATCATTTGGCAATTGACTTGGCAATGTTAACCTCAAAAATATGATTTAAAAGCCATTGCCTGGATGAATTTGAAAGTGGTTTTATACATTTTACCTATTGGAACGAAAACATTTTCAAGATAATCAAAACTTTAACCACATCATCTCGTTCAATTTGTGTCAATGTATTTGAACTAGAGAAAATCACGTGCCATTTTCTATACGATATATAAAGTTAAATTTATATAAACAAGTTATTATTAATTATATTTGATAATATTTTGTATAATAATTTGTATATATATATTGTTATACAAGAAAATGAACAACATAAATTAGGAATTTGTATTTCTTTCACATTTAACTTTGTTATGACAACATATTTTTGAGAACCTGAAATAATACAAAAATTGTGTCATCGTTCCATTCCTCAATGTGAACAGGTTACGTTATAGTGTGGCAGTGGCGGCTGGTGGAATTTGAAGTTCTCTTATTTTCATAACAGATCACGGGACCCAGTAAACGTTTCAAATAATGTGTGCCTCACCAGATCTTGGAAATAGCTTGCCAAAGATTTACGAACCATATATATTTTTTCATAGTCACCAAGTAAATACAAATTATTTCTGAGTAAAAATATTTACAAAATCTGTAAAATGTATGGTATTTTGTATTGCTATTTCAATCCAACATATCGTTTTTGGGACATTACCATAGCTGTCTTTAACCAAAATAAAAATTTTGTGAATAGAATAAGAATAGCGAAGAATAGTTTATATTCACTCGATAATTGTGGAAAAAAAATATATTACAAATATTTTGCGAGCCGTTTCCCAGATTTTCTGGCGAGGTACACGTTTTTTAATTTTTCACCTAAAATATATGAGCCCAGTCACCAAGCCAGCCAGTATGTGTTGGATCAAGGAAATATGCGACCGACTGTTATATTTCCATATTGTTATTAAAACACTTATTGTAGCGGAAATAAAAGCAACTAAGTTTATTTGGTACTATGTGGTGTTTGCAATTAATCAAAAATATTTGCTAATTATTTCATTAGTTAACAATAATCAATGAATAAAAAGTTGTTTTAATTTCAGTGGTCCAATACATACATGAGTGGGCTTGTAATGTGAGTTTCATGTTTCCTATGAAAATAGGAGACTTTCAATTTCCACCGGCCGCCAAGTTCTCATTATTGCTAAATAATCGACAATTTCTTAATTCTTACTCTCAAATAAGAGTTGAAAATCCGGGTCCATGTGTAAGCAAATTTATAACAAATGAAAAAAATTTAATTAGGTTCTATTAACAATATAAAAACTTTAGCAATCCACGGTCATTGTACAGTAAAATAGTAAAAAACCGAGTTAACCAAGCCTTAATCTAGTAAAATACACCCACAATTAAACATGGGTTAATCTAATCAGGACCAAGAAATACTCATTTGTATGGTTAAACCCGCTAATTGAATGTTTAATTATTCTAACCAGTAGTAAAAGTACCGAGCCATATATTATTTAATTTTTAGCATTTACTTCAACAGGCTTCTTATACATATCGCAAAGAGAGAAATATAGTTTGGTGGATTTAACTGCGCACTAGCTTTTATAAAAATTACCGTATTATTGACTGAAGGCTATAAATTTACCTGCCAAATCCAGCTTCCTCCATTTTACCAATAATATGAACGCTCTCTCCTAGCTAACCTCTTGAGCTTAGACATACAGATTCGTTACATTCATATGGATACTAAAATAAAAAAATCAAATCATAATAAACTAACATGAGAATTCGGAAAATACTCACTGGTACCCGTATGTATACGTCTTCTAAAAATGAAAATCATTCCCGAGTCCTTTTAATCAGCATTTTAGTGATAAAAAACCTGTTGTTAAGTTTTTCAAAACGGCGTAATAAAAACCATTACAATTACCAGATTAACTGAACAAAACAGTTTATTAATCAAACAACTCTAATGCCACAAAGTAGGTACCTCTAAACTAAATAAATTTAATACCGTTCTAATCTAACATCTAACGTCCGTACAATGCGTATGTATATGTATGTGTATACAACCTAACCTCAATCACAGAAATTCCAGAGCATCAGAGCAGCGCAGCCAGCCCTTAGGGATTAAATTTCGGACACTTCGATTTACTACTCGATTAAATCCGTAGTATTGATAGATTTTCCGATTCCATTTCCCAGCTATTAAATGTTTATTAAGACCGATTCTCTCTAGCCGTGCAAGGAATTTGCTTGACATCTACTGGGCTCGAATGATAGTTTTTCATTTTCAGTTTCGAACGGTGTCGTTTGTTTGGAAACCTCCGCTTGATTCGGATTAATCGATATCACAAAATTGAGTTGAACTAATGAAATAATACGAATTAAAAATGAAAATGGGCGCATTCAGGGACGGTCAGCGGCTGAGTAGCTAACTTAGCTACTTCCCTGAATGGACGTGGCTGACACTTTTTTATCTCAGCGGCTGACCAATTTACTAAGCCTAAAATATTATAGCTGAGATGCTGACTTGACAATAATTCTATCATGATTCTCTCTGTCGTTTTATCTGTGCTGTGAGCAACTGAATTTTAACCTACACTCAACATCCACATATCCGAACTCACGATATTTCCGAACTTTTTCTCACGATATTTCCGAACTTGTACTTCCACATAACCGAACTTGTCGCTGATTGGTTGACGACAAAAACAGCGAAATTTGAAATGAGAAAAAAAATGTAAACACAATAATGCGATTGTTATCAAACATTTCGATTGTCACAGAATTCAGCAAAGAGGAAATCGCCCTCCCTCAGCAGCACATCTGAGACAAGAGTTCTTCTTTGTACAAACCAGTGAAAAACACTTCTTTCAAATGGCGTATCATAAGTACAGGTGCACTTTATTGTGTCAATCCGTCCACTCAATTTTCGTCTTTTTTTCAGTTTTTTTCAAAGTAAATTTATTTTTTTCCAAGAATTTCTGCCACTGACGATTTATAAATATTGTACATCTTACATAGATCAACATTTTTAACACCATTTTTTGCGTGATTTATCAAATCCAGCTTTTGCTCCAAGGTTAGCCTCTTAGCAGGCTCTTTTCTCTGCAAATAAACAGTACAATAATGTTTGTTTTGTATCACGGTTTTCTTAAAAATACATATTTTCTCATAATTTTTCATTTCAGTTTGAAATTATTATAGGTTACGTCAACAAAATGTTCAATAAAACAAACCTTTACTTTGAATTACAAAATAATTACCTGCATCACTCTCTCCTTTTGCACCTGACATTTTTTTGTTTAGAAAAACGTTCTTTTATTAACATGTACACATGTATGTATGTATTACATTTGCATAAAAACCTCGAAAAACAAAGAAAAGTACTAGAATGAGCCAGAAAAACCCTTTGCGAATGCGCCAGCAGTTCGGTAATCCCGAGGCGACGAGAGTTCGGAAATGTGGAAGTCTGCGGAACGTAAAAGTTCGGAAATGTGGATGCTGAGTGTACTTTTAAACAAAAGTTATAGGAAAGAAAATATTGCTTGTTTTTAAACAAAAGTTATGGAAAAGAAAACGAACCTTTGTTCTTTAAGTGTCTTTAAGCACAGAACACGGCAGGGAATTATGAATCCATGATTCATGAAAGTTATCTATGCCATAGAACATATTATGTTTTTTTAGATCTTTGCGAAACTCATACAAACGATTCAGGGAGTGTTAAGCCCTGACTGTCAGAAAAGGCTAACTACTAACACATAGCGGGCAGTGGCTGAGCATCCCTGAATGCGCCCAATGAAATGAATACATATTCGGCGTCGAGCCGTCAGTCGTATTAAGCTCTCGTTTCCTTTCAGACATATTTTTTATGAGTATTGATACGAATATTATTTTAATACGTATCCAGTATTATTTGATTATATTAAGCGTTATTTGTATCGCTAACGGTACTTTAGGTTTACGACAACTGTACTTTAGGTTTAAAGTTAGTTTAACTCACTTTAAAGGTTTGATGATTATTGACGGTTACAGAAATGAGTCAACTTTAAGGTTAAAGTAAGCTTTAAATTAAATATGAAATCGGCCGTGTGGCCCAGTTTTACAATTGAGAATCAAAATTTTAATTAGGTAATTGTATGTAACCTTGTAATTAATTATTAACCAATTTTCTTGGAATTTTATGTTCAGAAATTATTGTTTAATTAGCTAACTTCACATAATCTGTAAAATGATGATGTTGGTTATCCTGCGATTTTTCATTATGTATACATACATATCAAATTTTGGTGGTAATTTTATGGTGGGTTCATGCAGAAATTTTTAGTAATAAGAATAAGAATAGTAATAAGCATAATAGTTAAACCTTCGTTTTATAATGACCCAGTTCATGCAGTAAACATAATTTTTAGTAATAATTTTAAAAATAAGGATTTGCTGCATGAACTGGGTCATTATAAAACGAAGGTTTAACTTTTATGCTTATTACTATTCTTATTCTTATTACTAAAAATGTCTGCATGAACCCACCATTACTATCAACTTATGTGAAAACCAAGAAGACTAGAACTAAGGAGACAGAGCTGCGGATTTTCGGTGTACATCGCGAGGGGCTCAAATATATCCGCCTCCAGAGGCGCTATAAGCAATGTCGTTCTGTACAGAGTTGGGCAAAGTTTAGTCGATTGATGACTAATGACTAATTTAGTTATTCATGGGCACTGAAAGTGCCCATTTTCAACGGATTTGCGGTCTTTTGAATATCTTTAGAATCAATTTCGATTTGGTGTAACCCGAAGTTAGATCTAATGTTGTAAAATATTGGCATTTGCCAAGCTGATCTAATAGGTCTGAGATGTTAGGCAAGGGGTATTTGTCTCCGACAGTTAACTCATTAAGTTTCCTGTAGTCAACAACAACATGCTATTTTTGTTTCCCTGACGCGTCCAACTCTTTCGGGACTACCCAAATTGGTGAAGACCATGGGGAACTTGAAGGTCTAACTATACCTTGTTCTAACATTTTAGATATTTGAGATTCTACTTCTTGCTTATGTATCTGCGGGTGGTAACTGTAAGATTTGGCAAAACTGGTTTCGCATCGTTAGTGTCAATTGTGTGCTTTATTTCATTGGTAAAAGATAATTGATCGCCTTCAAGATAAAACATGTCCGAAAATTGTAGACAAAGTTGTGTTATTAATTATTTTTCTTCTTCGTTTAGGTGATCTAGACGAAGTTGTTTTTTTTATTTCTTCGTGTCTGTCTATCGTTCTAGAATACTCTTATTCTAGATCATTCGTGAAATCACATTCCTTTAAATTATTTGAGAGAAATTTTGAATTGGTTCTAGTTTTATTTCCGAAAAATATTCAGTTTTTTGCATTGCATACAAAATTCGCCTTTGTCCTTTACTTTAACTATTGCATTGGGGAGGTGTACTTTTTCTATTCCTGTGGCTAACAGTATAGCATCAGTGTTTACTAAATTACATTTAAATTTTGAAATCTATTCTGTGCGAGGATCAATAGAGATTTGATTAGTAGATAATAAAGCACTTAGTTGGCTGACCTGAATTTGAGAATTTTGTATTTTTTAGTATTTTCTCTTTCCTTGAAAAGAGGGAGTGTTTTGATATTGGTTATTAATTGTTTGTTCTTTAAATCTACTATACAATTGTAGTGTTCTAAGAAATCAGAGCCAATTAGTCCATTATAGCTTATATCGAGATCGCAAATATAAACTTATGGGGGGTCGGTAACAGTAAAAGGTACAAGTACAGATTCGTTAATGTGAATTTTTTTATGTGAGTTATTCCTTGAATGGTGACATTTACAGGGAATCTCCGATTAAATTTTTCGCAAGTTTTTGGTTTAAATATACTTAAACCTGTTCCTGTATCAACAAGGAGTTTGAATGTATTTGTGTAATCTGTGATGTGATATAAATTTTTTGAATTTACGGATAAAGATACTTCCATAGGAAGGTCTGTTCCGGAAAATTTAGATTGGGGTCGAAACTGCCCAAATTTATCGTTCGAATTTGAGATTGTATGTCCGAAATGTTCGAATCTTGAATTTTGATATCCGGGGGATCTGTTTGAGGGGTTGAACCTGACTGAAAATCCTGATTTGGCTCTATGTATTGTTCTTCACTGTAGTAATTG
Source organism: Aromia moschata (assembly GCA_029963805.1). NCBI lineage: Eukaryota > Metazoa > Arthropoda > Insecta > Coleoptera > Cerambycidae > Aromia > Aromia moschata. Next base: position 29,713 of record JAPWTK010001400.1, read on the forward strand.
TCATTTCCAGAATTATTATCTGTATAATAATCCTGTTCTTCAGGGAAGCTATTAACTGTATAATAGCTTTGATTCTGATTGTAATCGAAACTATTTTCAGTATAATAGTTTTCATCATAACTATTAGCAATATAATAGTTATCTTCGCATTGATAATTTTAATTGTATTGCTGATTTAAATGTAAAGTTATCTTCTTAAATTCGGTTTAAAATTTGGATTTGGTTGAATTGCCGGTGGTCTCGAAGTTCCAAAATTTGGATTTGGTGTGATTACCGGTGGTCGATTTTGATTATTTTGATTTTGTTGTGGAGGTACATACGGTCTTTGTTGCGGTTGATAATTTTGGAACTGAGGTTTCGAAAAGTTGTTTGATTAAATTTTGTTGTCTTTGACGACATTCATTACTAGTATGTCCCACGTGTTTACAAAATGAACATTGCTTTACTGGTTGAGGTGTGTTTGGTTTGCGAGGCTGAGAATTAAAATTTTTGTTCTGAAATTTTTTGATTTTCAAAATAATTTAATTGTAATTCTCTCCTAATTCGTGATATGGCGGTTAGCATATCCGAAGGATTGCTTGCCCTAATGACATGCCCTACTTTTGGTTCAAGACCAGTTAGTAGCGTATTTAAAGCCATCGACTCTGTAATTTGAACTTGTGCGTCCTTTTGTTCTACAGTTAAATGTTGCTTTTGAATGGAAGCGTGCTTTTTCGCTTCATGAGACTGTAATCTAGATATGAACGTCAGCGGCGATTCGTTTGGACGCTGACGCATCCTTTGCAAATCTTGTAACTTTCGACTCTCCAAAATGACTTTCTAGGAGTGACTTGATTTCGTCCCAGGGATCTGGGTTTCTAGAATTTATCAATTCGGCTGCACGAGCCTTTAATTTGTTTTTTTATGTGAAGCGTTAAAAATAACTTCTGGTTACCCATTGCCATTCCAAAGGCCGTGGTACAAGAATTTAGAAAAGTATTCAAGAAAATTTGATTTCCGTCATACTCTGGGATTAGTGAAAATACTTCGCTTAGTTTATACGGCTCTACAATAGCAGCTGGTTGTTGGTTTGGCATTTTAGGTATTAATTTTGGCATACACTAGTTATTTAATCCTTGAGTGGGTATTGGAACCTTTGGCATAAAAACAAAAAACTGGACGTTTTCCACGAAACACCGAACTACTACACTTTTCTCGACGTGCGTTTCGCTAACCAAGTTGGCATCTTCAAGAGAAGATTAAAACTAAATTCTAGCCTATACACTTGCACTATTAATACCAAATTTGTTGCCACGGTTCACTAAACCGTAGCTTGTCTTTGTTTATCAGAGCAAATAGTGGACTGGTGGGTATCGGACCATTGTCCTTATTCATACTATTGTTACACTTAATGATTTCTAAACTCTCAAAAGCATCTGACTGTCTACTGTTTGTTATATTTCTAATTACTTTTAAATTATTTATGCCTATACTATGGTTGTTGTCAAAAGCGTGTTGGGCAACACAAGATTTTTCTGTTCTGCCATATTTCAAAAAAAAATTTCAAGAACACATGGCTCATTTGAAATATGGCAGAACAGAAAAATCTTGTGTTGCCCAACACGCTTTTGACAACAACCATAGTATAGGCATAAATAATTTAAAATTAATTAGAAATGTAACAAACAGTAGACAGTTGGATGCTTTTGAAAGTTTAGAAATCATTAAGTGTAACAATAGTATGAATAAGGACAATGGTCTGATACCTGGTGGGTCCACTTTTTGCTCTGATAAACAAATACAGTTACGGTTCAGTGAACCGTGGCAACAAATTTGATATAAATAGTGCAAGTGTGTAGGCTAGAATTTAGTATTAATCTTCTCCTGAAGATGCCAACTTGGTTGGCGAAACGCGCGTCGAGAAAAGCGTAATAGTTCGGTGTTTCGTGGAAAACGTCCAGTTTTTTTTTTATTTAATGATTTTTGGAGGTAGAACTAATTTTTTTTCTTTTTCTTTGAAATTATGCAAAGCGTGGTGATTCTTCAGTTGTACTTACAGTACTTCCCACATTACTTGGTTTGCGGCAGATGAAATCCGGCTTCGTGAGCGTTGTCTGCGTGTTCCTGATATCGAAGCGTCTTCACGCTGGAGATGCGTTGTCTTCTTTCTTGAGCGTTTCTTCTTTTTTCCACAAAGGTTTGGAAACCACCGCGATTAGTTAGGATGTCCGTGTTCTAAACGCGTTTGGAAATCCGCACGACTGAGCCAATTTTTATATTTTTACTTTGAAACATTTATTTAAAAAAAAATATTTTATTTTTATAGACGTCCAGCACTGGACGTTGTAAAAATGTAACTAACTTGCAAATTAAAACTTAAACGTAACTGTGACTACCAAACCAGTAATGAATTCTGTTGCACGCGGTGCTTTTAGGTATGAACTATAAACTTTAGGTATGAGAAGTTCCAAGTAAGCATCTGCATTCATGGAACATCGCATGATGCTTACTCGTTCACATTGATATTCCGAGAATGTAAAAAGGAAGCTGTTATCGGTATATGATAAATGTGTAATTTGATATGGCTGCGTTTATTCATTACCTTATTTACGCATATAACATACATGATTCTTCAGGATATATATAAAACACAGAATACTCTCAGTCACGAACAGAATATATTTTTAGAACTTTTATTTTTAATGACAATTCACATAATGTTAATTTTTTAACTAGGTTTTTCTGTTGCACCGCGACGGCAGAGCGGGGTCAGTTACACGTACTAGACTCCGCTTTGCCGCGCGGAATTAAGAAACTTTCTCCGGGCATACTACGACATTACCTCAGAAGTATCCTTATGAATCAACATGTGTCGGGTTAAATTGCCTTTGTGTTTGGTCTTAAAGGAACACAAACTGCAGTTAAAAGTAGTTACCTCAGAAGCATTCTTGTGAATCAGAATTGTGTGACTAAACTGCTTTTCCGTTTCGTATTATAGGAACATAAACTGCAGTCATAAGTTGTTACCTCGGAAGCATCCTTATGAACCAACATGTGTTTTGTTAAATAGCCTTTCTGTTTTGTCTTAAAGGAACAAAAACTGCAGTCATAACTCGTTACCTCAGAAGCATCCTTATGGATCAGCATGTGTTTTGTTAAATAGCCTTTGTGTTTCGTCTTATAGGAACACAAACTGCAGTCAAAAGTGGTTACCTCAGAAGCATCCTTGTGAATGTGTGTGACTAAATCGCCTTTCCGTTTCGTATTATACGGAATATATATATCTATATATATATCTATATATATATCTATATATATATCTATATATATATCTATATATATATAATTATATAGAACATAAACTGCAGTCATAAGTTGTTACCTCGGAAGAATCCTTATGAACCAACATGTGTCTTGTTAAACAGCCTTTGTATTTCGTCTTAAAGGAACAAACACTGCAATCATAAGTTGTTACCTCGGAAGCATCCTTATGAACCAACATGTGTTTTGTTAAATAGCCTTTCAGTTTTGTCTTAAAGGAACAAAAACTGCAGTCATAACTCGTTAACTCAGAAGCATCCTTATGAATTAGCATGTGTGTTGTTAAATAGCCTTTGTGTTTCGTCTTATAGGAACATAAACTGCAGTCATAAGTTGTTACCTCGGAAGCATCCTTATGAATCAATGTGTGTCTGCTTAAAGAGCCTTTCTGTTTCGTCTTAAAGGGACAAAAACTGCAGTCATAAGTTCTTATCTGGTGAATCAGTATATGTTTGGATAAATCTCCCTTTTGTTTCGTCACATACGGACAACGCTCGCAATGATAACGTGTTATCGCTACATCTCCAATTAACTTGTGCTCCTTGGAATATTCCGTTTCTCTTTCATCACCATTCTGAGGAAATAACTCATGTAAATTTGTTTCGTAGTATTCCAAAGGGATTTTTGTTACCTGATTGGGGCCACTTTTGATAGACGTACGGTTTGTCTCCTGGTTACAAGATTTATCCACAAAGGACTCTATTTCATTATTTTCAGAAAGCATCGCACTGGAGTGAATTAGTGAAATACTGTTGTGTTCCTAAAAAATATATTATTTATCTTAAATACATTGTCGATTAGCTTACTACAATTTTTAGTTAAGTAAACAACTATAAAACAAATGTTGTCGAAATGAATTACCTAAACTAGTTTAATACAATCTGTCAAGAGTAAGAGCATGTACGTTATATTCTCTAACCGATGGGAAATAGTTCTTGTTGGGATACAATGTATATTATAAACACCCAACAATATTATGATTGTATTATTTTCTTAATCACGATACACATGTCTTGTCATGTAACTTGCCATATTACTTTTAATTGTCAATCTAGAATTAGTAACTTTGTGTTAGTCAAACTGATCATTTATACCTCAATCCGTCCACAAAAGAAATCACCAGTGGCGAGGAGGATAGTGGATCATTGACGGGGGAAGAATGCACCAACCACAATATCAGAGATCTCCAAAAGATGATGATGTCGTTCATGAAGCAACAACAAAAGTTACCCGGAAAAAACACCCGGACAACGGAGTTACCACTGATTAATGGTTCAAGAGATATGAAACGTTTGACGATGTTAAAAAGCCGGACGATGCAGGTTAAGTCAGACTTTTGCCATGGAAAATTAGTATCAGCTGTCACCAACAATATGTAAATTTCCTGCTGCCTAGATCATCAAAGGAGTACGATTTCAAAACAACAGTAGACGAACTAACAGAGGTGTTCGGTAAGCAAACGTCACTTTTTAATTTAAGATACCAGTGCGTGAAGTTCTCGAAGAGCTAAATGAGGTCCCTGTCGCTTACGCAGCCAGCGTTAACAAGCACTGTGTAGATTTTTAAAACTAGCACGACAACGCATTATTTTAGTGGACAGATCACAAACAGCTAAAGATACCGACATCAAAACAAAATTGTTAACAAAAATAGTTGATATTATTTCAGACACAAGAATGTCAAAACCTTAAAAATGAATCTGAAGTAGTTTCTTTTGGGTTTGGCCGCCGTCTAACTCGTCTTGATATTTCGCTGATCATACTGTCAGTTTCTAAAGACTGTTGTTTAGCGATGGACGATATTTTTATACTGGTGACAAGTCACTGCGACTCATTAGGTCGCTGTGACCACCAGTTATCTACTGTGGAAAGTCACCGCTACTTTGGTTGCCGTTTGTACCGTGGTCGGTATGGTCGCGGTGCAACCATCGCAGCGAATGGGTAGCGCAGGTCTCGTATTCGAATTTGTTGGTTTGTGTCATCTTTCTTTTACATATGAATCGTCTAGATTCAAAGTGTGCAATCTCCATCAAGCAATATTTTATAGGAAACAAAAAACGGACATGTTATGGTGTTATAAAGTTTGAAATTATGTTTACCTTGAAATGCGAATGAAATGTTTACCTTGAATTGTGGTTTTTTCAATCAAATGGAAGGATAAAGCGGGGTTGCCAACAGTCTGATCACGTGACTAAAATGGTGGATATTGCACATTTTGAAACCAACTTGACGTTGGAGATTACACGTTTTGAATCTAACCCGAACTTCAGCATCAATTTTAGTCGTGGTATTGCACGAGTTTAAATAATACAACTACACAGCATGAAAGAACAGAAACTTCTGTATGAGAACACGTAGTTAACACATTTTTGGTAAAAACTGGATATTGCAGTGTTTGAATCTAGACGACTCATATACTTACATTTTGCATAGTGTTCCTCAGAGGGAGTAAATAAGTTTTTTGACGTTTTGACATTGTTTTAAATTTTGTGTTTCAAAAACTAAGTATAGTAAATATTTATGTACCTCGATGGCTATAATTACTAATTGGACAAGTAATATCTGTAGTTATGTACTATACGTAATACTTGACAGCGACTTGAAAGTTGCTGTCACGCTATACCGACTTCAAAATCGCCCTTAAGCGCACCACTACTGTTGCTGTCTTCTACTCCTCGTTAAATACCTTGGTTCTGTTACGTTTCAATGCTCACCAGTCGTGCTCGAATGACCATGACTTTCACCAGTCCCTAGTAAAATCAGTCTCCATGTGTTGCTAAGGCGGTATCCATCTTCCCTATTGAAGTTGTTATTATTCTTCACGATTTCTAACGACGCGACGCTCTAATTATTCTTGAATAGTATCTCGTATTGTGGACTAGCTCTCTCACGTTATCATAATCTATTAGATGGTTCTCGTTGGTGTGAATATGTTCCGCTACTGCCGACTTGTATGCATCTCCGAGTCTGGTGTGTCGGTGATGTTCTTTGCTTCGACATTGAATGCTCCTTCCTGTTTGTCCAACATAACTTTTGCCACAAGTACATTTCAACTCGTAAACGCATTTTGTGAGAAGTTTAGCAGCTGGATGGAGGGAAGCACTTGTATTTCGTCGTTGTTCAATATCGTGCGGCAATGTTTTTCTTAGATAAAATTTTCTTAGTCTATCTGTGACCTCTGTAACTTAAGGTAGGCAAGCATATGTCGTTGGCTGAGATACCTCTCCGGTCGTCTGGTTGCGGCGGCATGCCTTGTATCTAAATCTCTATCCTATATATTTTCATCTGTATTGTTGTCACATATAATTCCAACCCTATGTACCAGCGTCTAGATTAATTACACTATTCTGTTGTGGACGATGATGTGATGAGTTTGTTGTTGTTTATTCGCTTCATTAATTCATCCAGGAACAGTAAAGTTCCATCTTGCCCAGTCTCCATTGTAAACTTTATGTTTGAATGCAGGGTATTCAAATGATCAAAGAAAACAACTAAAGATGATTCTAAACATGGCCATATGATGAATGTATCGACCAAGGATAGTGCCAGTATTTTGGTTTCTTTGGACTATTGCATATGGCCTTCTTTTCAAATAATTCCGTCAATAAATTGTCTATTACAAGTGAAAGTGGTGATCCCATAGTAGCTCAATTCTTTTGTTTGTGAAATCTCCGTTCCACAGAAAGTATGTACTTGTCAGGTACAATCGGACTATAAGTCAGGTATGTTTTATCATAATCCTTTCGGTACAAGTTCTTGACGGATTAGGTTAATTGTCTCATCGACTGGAACATTAGTAAATGACGACTCTACGTCAAAGCTCACCATGATGTCAGTTATCTCCATGTTGACCAGAATTTCTACGAAATGTCCAGAGCTTTTTTACGTAACTGCTAATCTGTCCGATGCAGGGTTGAAGGATATCTCGATTGGAAAGACTGAAGGCCAAGCATAAACGACACCATTCAACTTATGCATAGTTGCCAATGTTGTGCAAAAGCTTCTAATTCACTTACCACGGTATCACTTCAGTCATGGCCTACACCTCAAGGTTCATGGAAATGGGTCCATACTCAATACTCAAATTGGCCCAAAGCCCTAGTTACCAAAACAATTACTACTTACTTTTAGTACTTACAATTATTACTTACTACTACAGTAAACAGAATTTTCATAGCCCCTTTAGTTTTTCGGATACAGTGTGCAACTGAAAATTTGCAATTTTCGGGAATCCCCTCTATCTCATTCTTCTTTTATCTTATTGGAAATGTAAAAACGAACATCCGTACATTTTTTTTATGTAAAATCCAGTGGCGTAGTTAGTTTTCTTAGAGTAAAGCAGATTATGCATGTTTTTAAATGGAATATCCTGTATATTTTTATTTTGTTGAATTAATTTTCTGAGCATTTCAAAAATATATCACTATTGGTAAGTTTATTCACAATTTTAATATTTGATAAAAACTTGTCTTTAAATTCCCAATAGATTTTAGTTTATAATAATTTAAAAACAATATAATGTGACAATAAATACACAAGACCTCTGATGTTAGTTTCTAATTTTATTAGTCAATTTATCAAAAGAAAATATTGTCTTAACAGTTCATTACTAGGGTCCGGAAATGTGTGGCATAACGCCTGGTTGGCACTATAAAACTATATGATAATGAAAGTGTAGTTAGTTCGAAAATATTGTTTAGTTTTGGTTTTACCGACAGATTCTATAAGAGTTATAACGTTTGCCACGTCCAATATGTATTTATTTTTATTTTTGAAAGAAGTGAGAGATACAGATCAGTAGGTGGATCCCTTACGTTCAATTTTTTTTGCCATTTTCGGATTCAACGAATTTTATTAACAATAGGGACCCAGCGCGTTGCCAGGCACGGTCAGTGGCGTACGTATGCACGGCCAAGAAATCCACATTGTGGCACACATTACCGGACCCTAGTAATAACTAGGGTCGGGAAATGTGTGCAATAAAGTATTTTTTAAGCATCTTGTAAATTATATACGCGTGTATTTCTTGGCCGTGCATACGTACAGCACTGACAGATCCTGTTACCGCACCGGGACTCGCGTATGCGTGGTACTACGCCGGTCCTGATGCAGGGGCGCTGGATAGTTAAATTCAGTTTACCATACATGAGAGCAAACTTTACGGACCCTAGTAAGCTATATAGTAATAACTGTTAAGACAACATATTCGTTTGATAACTTGGATCATAAAATTGGAAACTAAAATCCGAGGTCCTGTGTATTTATTGTCACAGTAAATTAGTTTTTAATTCATTATAAACAAAAACCTACTGGGAATTTAAAGACAAATTTTGTCAAATATTCAAATTGAGAGTTTACTGTTAAGAAAACTTACCAGTTGTGATATAGCTTTAAAATACTTCATCAAATTGCACCCAAAATAAAAAATGGGCTTCAAATGGTACGGTTATTCCATACTTATTGTATTCTATGTTTTTTTAAGCGCTGAACACGAAACTATAGTCGAACTGAAACTAAACTTTAGAAATGCTAAAATGCTAACCATGATTTGAAAATGCTGTCTGGGGGCGAAGTGAAACGCACAAGCAATATATAGTTTAATTTATTTTTAACGCAACAATTTCGTACTCAAAATGTGTGTTGTTTAGTTTTGGAATGTAAACCTTACTTTTCATATGTCCCCACAAAAAATTCCAAGCAATTTTTTGCCACAACTGATATTTGTTATTTTTTGCTAGGGTTTTTACACGGCCGCAAAGAGTAATTTAGTTTGTATGCTGTATTCAGAGTTTGAAACGAAGTGTTATTTCAAATTGGTGAAAATGTCTTATTTAATTGAATCACTAAAAATCGAAATTTTGATGATGATTGGATATGGTGATAGGGCGCGAACTCAATGCGAAGTTGTTCGCTTGTTTCGAGAAACGCATCCTGACTTGCCACCACTAAATCAAGGTACCATTAGTAAAATTGAAGCACAATATCGAGCGATGGGTCATGTCAGGAAAGTACTGAGTAAGAGTCAGGCTGTTGTTGATGACGACACGAAGTTGAATTTGTTGCTTGCTCTAGAAGAAAATCCAATCACTCCAGCCCGTGACAGTAATCTTAATCACAAAACAGTTTTAAAAATACTTAAATATGAGAAAAAACGCCCATATAAAATGCAAGCTGTTCAAGAGCTACTTGAAGATGATCCAGATCTACGAGTGGAATTTTGCGATTTATTGATGACTTGTATTGATCAAAACCAGTTATCTTTAGAGTGGATAGTTTTCTCTGACGAGGCTACTTTTTACATTAAATGGGCACGTAAATCGCCAAAATTGTCGTTACTGGGCTGAAGAGAACCCCCATTGGATGAGGGAACTTCATACTCAGCGCCCACAGAAATCTAATGTGTGGGCCGGAATAATACAAGATAGAATTGTAGGACCATTTTTCTTTGATGACACTCTTAATGGAGCAAGATACTTACGTTTCCTCCAGCACGAACTAATGCCAGTGCTATGTCATTTATTTCCAAACCCCTTAAACCCTAACTTGACCGACGAGAGGTTATGGTTTCCGGAAGATGGGGCCCCACCACACTATTCTGCCATTGTTCGTCAGTATCTGGACAGAATTTTTCCCGGTAGGTGGATTGGGAGGCGAGGTAATATTGAGTGGCCAGCAAGATCTCCAGATCTTACACCACTGGATTTCTTTTTGTGAGGACATCTTAAAAGTAGGGTTTACATTCAGAAACCCAACAACATAGCAGATCTGCAGGAAAGGATAAGAGAGGAAATCGGAAAAATAACACCGCAAATGTTGCATAATGTAAGGGACGAAACCCACCACAGACTGGGATGCTGCCAACAAGTGAATGGTGCACATTTTGAACAATTGTTACGTTGAAAATAAATTTAATTTTTAAATTTTTTAGTTTTTAAAGTTTTTATTGTATGCAACCCTACAAACATACTAAAAATTAAAATTTGATCAGTGCGTTGGATTCCTCTTTCCACCAGCTTTACAATGAGGGGTCACAAGCCATAGGGTTGTATTTGAAAAAATCATGTCGAGGGTGGTTTCAGCCACCCTGAAGGCCATATTTTCATATTACTTGCAAAATGTAGGTAAATACATTTAAAAGTTGATGTGTCTCGGGAATTTTTTGAAAAATCATTCACCACCCTGCTAGCGAATATATTCCAGTTAAAGTCTCCACCGTGTATACCTATTATTATGTACTGTGAATCGAACTCACATTCATGTTTTGCCCAAGAAGACTAGAACTAAGGAGACAGAGCTGCGGCTTTTCGCTGTATAATGCGAGGGGCTCGAATATGTCCGCCTCCAGGGGCGCTGTAAGCAATGTCGTTCTGTACTAATCTGTGCGTTAAAGTCCCTGTGGATGTCCGTGGTGCGAATACCGTGATATGTGGCAGACGATCTATATTTTTCGTTAATTTGTAATCTTTGCAATTACAAATTTTCGTAATTATCAATATGAAAATGTGCTCTAAATATTTCATGTTACGTGCTTCAACGTTAGCAATACAACAAAGGAAAATATTTCGTTTCACACATACATCGACGTTTTCAAGCCAGAACGACATAAACGCAATCTGGTGAATTTTGCAGGCGACATATAATATCAATTAATATTTTTGATATACGTCTTAGAAGATTGCCTAACTGTTACAAACGTCTATTTTTTTCTTTATAACATTTCAAAAAAAAAATAATGTGACTGTCTTTGCCTACCTCTCACAAACAATTACAAATTAAAAAAATGGCGCTTATGCCAAATCAGTACACATCAACGGTGATTATGCCAAAAGTAGCATAGGTGTTTGTGCCAAACACATATCATATATCGACGTGGTAAATATGTCATTTGAATAAAAAATGGCGACAAAGAAGTTACCAAAAATACGTTGTTTGTGCCAAAATTAAAGGATGCCAAAATTATACTGGTTTTAAAACTGTATTAACATAAAATACAAAATAAAAATCGTTAAAATTTATCATACGTAATATTACAATAGTTTTTGTAATAAAAAGAAAACAAAATTTACCAAATGTACAAGGTAAAAATATGGGACATACAAACGTAGGTACTTAGATTAAGACATTAGGAAGTGTTGACTTTAGGTCCCTTGTTCTCCTAAATCGTCTTCAACATCTGTTTCTTCAAGTCGATCGGGTATTAGGTGCTCGGTTTAAGTGACTGATGTTCAAAGTGATACTCCGATTTAATTATTAACTGTTTGTATAAAGTTTGTAAATTGTCATATTTCAATGTACTAATTTGTTTTCCAAATATTTGAGTCCATAGCAGTATAATTTGGTCTCCACAATGGATATCTACAATTTTTTTCAGTGTTAGCTGTCTCATGTACGATTTTATCAGAAGAAAAGATCAATCTCTACTCATTAGTCTTATGTGAAAATAAACCACATACATATCTTCACAATGATTAGCTTTGCCTAATTTTCTCTTCTAATTTGTAATTTTCTATATAGTCTATAACTAAAATAAAAAAATCATCCTAACTCCGTTTAGGTGTTTCTTCGTTTTCATTTCATTTCAGTTCATTTCACTTCACCCAACCTCAAATTGAGTGAAATGTTGGGTAAAAGAAACACAGCAAGTATTCCATGGTACATTAGATTCGTCTAGCGCCTCTCAAACTCGATATTTTGATAACACTCAACTTTGAGATTGATTAGACAGAAACATCTTGTATATTCTTTGTTAAAATTTCGCACATGGTGGTTCAGAGGAGCCCTTATTAACGCTGTGAATTCAAATTTTAAATAGAAAAATCATGAAATGGATATTTTGACTTTCAGGGGTGTATACCCCTGGAAAGTCAAAACAACCATTTTGTATAAAAGTGACGGCAAGGTCAGAAGAAACAGTTTCGATGTAAAAAATAGTTTATTAAAAATCGATTATCTTTTAAATTAGACAGCCTGTATATATAGAAACGCATAATAAAACACATGTAATAATTTTAGTATTTGGGGCATCCATTGCATTAACAAAAATACAAAATAAATTACTATTAATTATATAAATCTGGTTTTCGAGTGTACATTTACTGAAACTATACATAACTGATAACGTAAAAAAGACAATTTACCTATTTTTTTATGTAAAAAATTAAATCTGGAAGAATTCTCCCATTATTTTCAATGTACTGGTCACATTCTGACGAGTCAGCATTCTGGTAACTTTTGTGTTTTGCTTGCTAGGAACAAAGTTTCCAGTTGTAAATTATTATTCTCTAGGAAACATCTTTGTGAATCAGCATGTGTTTGCTTAAACAATTTTTCCATTTCACCTTGTAGGAACAAAAAACTGAAGTCATTACCTCGGAGGCATCCTTATGGGTCAGCATGTGTGTGGTTAAATTACCTTTGCGTTTTGCCTTATAGGAACAAAAACCGCAGTCATAAGTTGTTATTTCGGAAGCATCCTTATGAGTCAGCATGTGTGTGGTTAAATTGCCTTTGCGTTTTGCCTTATAGGAACAAAAACTACAGTCATAAGTTGTTACTTCACAATCATCTTTGTGAATCAGCATATGTTGGGTTAAACAGAATTTACGTTTTGTCTTGTAAGAACAAAAACTGCAGTCATGAGTCTTTACTTCAGAATCATCCTTATGGATCAGCATGTGTCTAGTTAAATGACCTTTCTTTGTTGCCTTATAGGAACAAATACTGCAGTCATAAGCCTTTACCTCAGAAACATCCTTATGGATCAGCATGTGTCTATTTAAATGTCCTTTCCTTTTTGCCTTATAGGAACAAAGACTGCAGTCATAAGTCTTTACCTCAGAAGCATTCTTATGGATCAGCTTGTGACTAGTTAAATGACCTTTCTGTGTTGCCTTATAGGAACAAAAACTACAATCATAAGTCTCAGAAGCATCCTTATGGATCAGCATGTGTCTAGTTAAATGACTTTTCTGTTTTGCCTTATAGGAACAAAATCTGCAGTCATAAGTCTTTATCTCAGAAGCATCCTTATGGATCAGCATGTGTCTAGTTAAATGACCTTTCCGTTTTGCCTTATAGGAACAAAAACTGCAGTCATAAGTTGCCACCTCGGAAGGATCCTTATGAATCAATGTGTGTATGATTAAATTGCTTTTCCATTTCGCCTTATAGGAACAAACATTGCAGTTATAAGTTCTTATTCTGAGAGACTCCCGGTGAATCAGTAGGTGTTTGGACAAATCTTCTTTTCTGTTTCGTCACGTAAGGGCAATGCCCGCAATGATAACGTATTACCGCTACGTCTTCAATTAACTTGTAATCCTTGGGATATTCCGTTTTTATTTTATAACCATTCTGAAGAAATAACACATGTAAATTTGTTTCGTCGCATTACAAGGGTATTTGTTACCTGATTATGATCACTGTTGACAGAAGTATGGCTTATCTCGTGATTATAAGATTTATCTACAACACATTTCACTTCAATATCTTCAGAAGTAATCACACTGGAATGACTTTGTGGAATACTGTCATTTGTATTCCTAAAAAATATATGGCTATATTAAACACATTGTCGATATGCTAACTACAATTATTAGTTATATAAAAGAAATGCAATAATCATAATACTATACTACAGTACTAATGGTGGGTTCATGCAGATATTTTTAGTAATAAGAATAAGAATAGTAATAAGAATAAAAGTTAAACCTCCGTTTTATAATGACCCAGTTCATGCAGTAAATATAATTTTTAGTAATAATTTTAAAAATAAGGATGACCTTGAATGATGGTTAACTTTAAACTTTATTCTTATTTTTACGGCGAAACGCACACTGCGCAATCGCAAATAATCGAAAATGCAAAGCAAATCGCCTAGTTTTTTTTTTAATTGACTGCTCTAGTCCTTAAAATTAGTAACAACGTGGTTGCAGTAAACACGACGGTTACGCGGCTGTGCAGTTTCATTATTAAATATACAAATTAATGGTGGGTTCATGCAGAAATTTTTAGTAATAAGAATAAGAATAGTAATAAGCATAAAAGTTAAACCTTCGTTTTATAATGACCCAGTTCATGCAGCAAATCCTTATTTTTTAAAATTATTACTAAAAATTATGTTTACTGCATGAACTGGGTCATTATAAAACGAAGGTTTAACTTTTATGCTTATTACTATTCTTATTCTTATTACTAAAAATTTCTGCATGAACCCACCATAAGATAAACAGACACAAACTAACCACACTTTTAATTTAAGATTACATATGTTATAGAATATTAATGGTGGGTTCATGCAGAAATTTTTTAGTAATAAGAATAAGAATAGTAACCATAAAAGTTAAACCTTCCCATGCAGCAAATCCTTATTTTTAAAATTATTACTAAAAATTATGTTTACTGCATGAACTGGGTCATGTAGTATAAAACGAAGGTTTAACTTTTATGCTTATTACTATTCTTATTCTTATTACTAAAAATTTCTGCATGAACCCACCATAAGGCATCTACTCAAAAATGTTCTTTATAATCAAGATATTTGGCGTCATGTTTAAATTCGTCGACTTCTAAACTTCCGCAAAATTAGCCAATCTCAAGCGTACCTCAAAACGCTGCGGCGAAAAATTCTTAGTATGTGTCACAAGCTTTCTTATACTTATTTTGCAGCATGAACGTATTCAGCTGTTAAAATTAAAATTATTCCTATTTTTATTACTATTCTTATTTTTATTACCAAAAATATTTGCATGAATCCACCATAAGAGCGTGTATTCTATATTTTCTAACCAATCATAACATAGTATAAAACAAAGTCGCTTCCCGCTGTCTGTCTGTCCCTATGTATGCTATGGTAAGTTCATGCAGAAATTTTAGTAATAAGAATAAGAATAAGTAATAAGATAAAAGTTAAACCTTCGTTTTATAATGACCCAGTTCATGCAGCAAATCCTTATTTTAAAATTATTACTAAAAATTATGTTTACTGCATGAACTGGATCATTATAAAACGAAGGTTTAACTTTTATGCTTATTACTATTCTTATTCTTATTACTAAAAATTTCTGCATGAACCCACCATTAGATCTTTAAAACCACTTGCAACGGATTTTGATGCGGTTTTTTTTTAATAGATAGAGTGATTCAAGAGGAAGGTTTATTATTATGCATGTATAATACATGCATAATATAGTAGAGAAACACTGATAATTTTAGAGGTTTCTAATGTGATGTCGTAAATAAACACATTTTTTGGCTTACATTGCAAACGCTGAACCCTACGAGATAGAGATAGATCAAAATAATGTACTACAGTATTGTACACCTTAAAAGGTCTACAAAAAAGTCTGCGTGCACCCGTGCGAAGCTGGGGCGGGTCGCTATTAGGTAATAGTCCATTACCTTTTTTTATGTGTGTAGAGCAGGATTAATTATAAATGCATTACGGAGAAAAAGTTTTATTTCAATTTTGCGTCGAGTTTTGAACCGAGATTTAGCTGTTCTAACTCTCGGTGGTCAAGTAGCACCACCATCGACATATAGAACTGGACTGGCTATCTGAGCTGCGCGTTGACAACTCTAGTAGAAAGAAAGGGAAAACCTGGGCGATATCCGTCCCGTTCAAAAATTCTAAATTTTGAAAAAAGGAAGGTGGAACGTTTAAATGAGTTTAAAATAATAGTACAGATGAGTAATATTGATTGTATTAAAGGTTTTCAATAGAAATATAACTATGCATTGACGAATACAGTATTTTGGTCTCTTGTAAATAATTACTTAACTTTACATATAAGCCGCAAACTTTCTAATGCAGCAAATAACCTGTAAAGTTTAATACTTTATAAGTGATAAACAATTGAGAAAAAAGCGGCAATCACGATTCTTTGACCAATATTTGAATCTTTGTTTATTTTAGATTGGTTCATATACTTTAATTGTTATTCTGCTTGTCACATTGAAAATTAATTTTATATCAGTGGTCAAAAAGTATAAAATGTCTGTAAAAAAATTATTGTATAATTTTAATCAAATAAAATTAATCATATAATAAATTAAAGAAATATAAATTAAAATTAAATAAAAATAAATTTATTTTAATAACATAAAATAATTGTATAATAAAAGTATAATATTATTGTAATAGTTGTTTTATTTAGTGGCCAGCCAGTAAAATGGTGACCGAATCAGCAAAACACATTACCTGATCAAAACATGAAATGGAATTGTAAGAGCGCATATGTTATTGAAAATGAAGTTATTGTAACAAAATTGTACTCATACACATTTTTAAATACTAAATTACTGCAATTGAAGAGATTTGTAATCAATTTTATCTTTAAAAAAAATTAACAATCGATAGGTATTAATTATATTCTGAAAGTAAATAAGTGAAATTTTAATGAACATAAATTTGCGATATCTGCTAAGATAAAAGTTATTATGAACAAAATTTATTTTAAGGAAATGCTTCATCACTGTTGATCCAATTAAATATTATAATTTAAATATTATACCTCAAGAAAGTAAATAAAATTTCTATGTTGGTATGAATTTTTGCATGATATATCCTTAATTTTAAAGGAAAATTTATCAATTTTTTTAAACGGAATCAGGAGGAAAACTATAACAATAAATAGCACATGAATGAGTAGTATTTGTTTGTATTTCAGATTTATCAAGTTTATGTTTCTAGCCGACAAGGAAATCAAGTTAATGAAGTACTTTTTAAGGCTATAAATAATATAACTGAGTTTTTTTCCAACGCAACCTCAGATATATTACAGTGATAATATCTTACCGATGATAATGTATATTTTCCTGTGATTGTTTACCACTTGGGCACACACAACATAAACTCTGCATTTTGCCGGCGGGTATGGTATTTTTCAAGATACGACACTGACGAGTGGAAAACGTCTTTAGTCAACGACCAATCATAGAGCGTTAGAGAGAAAAATATGTCGCCCAGGTATTCCTCTATTTCTACTGGAGTTAGGACGTGCAGTCATCAATCGCCAGTCCAGTTCTATATGTCGATGAGCACGACAAACGATCATTTTTGCTTTCGCCGAGCTTTGAGACTGTTGTTCTGTGTTCGCATTCTAAGGGACCAAAAAACATGTCCAAAGTCATAAAATATCAATTACATACCGGGTCATGTGTCAATTGGTGTGGTACTCACCGAGTTCGAAACGCTTGGTTAGGTACCTCCACCGACCGAAAGCACCGATTGCATTCTCTGGAGATACATCAGAGTAAAATGTGCAGCCAATGGAAGGTGCAAAATGACATGGTTACGTAGGAATGGGCGTCCCAGACACCTGATGTGAACCCAATCGAAAATGAGCTTCCCCAAGTTTAATCTTTGTAAGGACACAATTTACATTTCAGAGCTCTCTTGAAAGATTCACGGAGAATAGAAATTGCTCTCGATGCAATATGCCGAAAATCCCGTGAAAAAGCATGTCTCACAATAAAACTCGATAGGAACAAATGGAAAATTACAGTAAATTATACTGCTCGGTAAAACAACCAGATCAAGTGTCCTAGAATGGCAAAAGAGGGTTATCGAAAAGAGTTGTCGCACTTTTTATTCATAGCCAATGCCAAGCGAGAGAAAGAATTCATTCAAATATAAAAATCTGTACATATCATAAAATAAATTGAAATAGAAAAATTATTTGAAAAAATTATTTACAGAAACAAACAAAAAATAGAAGTAATTCTAGAGAAGAGCTCTGATTTACAAGATGTCTTCTGGCCTATTGTGAGCAAAACTAAGTAAGGTAAGATTACCAAGCGGCTGATTGGAGAGACTGTGAAGTGTGGTAGAAGAAATTGGAAAACATAAAAGAGTAATATAGACTGAAATAAGTGATCTTAACCGATTCTTACCTGTCTCAGTTATCGATACAGTATCTGTGGTATAAGAGGAATGTAACAAATCAACTAAAACTTTGTTTTAAACTTTAAACTAATAAACGCCAGAGTAACTTTGAAATTTGAAACTACTTTGTTTTTAGAAATGTAATATACACTGAAATAAGTGATCTTAACCCGATTCTTACCTGTCTCAGTTATTGATACGTATCTGGTATAAGAGGAATGTAACGAAATCAACTAAAACTTGTTTTAAACTTTAAACTAATAAACGCCAGAGTAACTTTGAAATTTGAAACTACTTTGTTTTAGAAATGCTTACTTCAGGTGATACTGAACATTGAGTCAAATTATGTGTCAGTTATGTGCCTCCATTATTCCCAATCAAATGATACATACTGACAAATATTTAGCGTTCAAGCAATCCTCTGCAGTCGAATTTGCACTTCACAATTAAATTAAAATTGCGATCACGTTTAACGGAAGAAGTGCGATAACTCTCTATTAATAGGATATCTAATAATAATATTAACAATAAAAATAACAATGATAATACCAAGAGAATAAAAAAGAATTCCAAGAGAAATACAAAGAACCGCGTAACAAATTTATCTGAATATGCTTTATCTGGAGGCAATCTTATCAAAGCCACAACTCGTGGGCTGTCCCAGTGCTGACTTACTCCTTCGGAATCGTCCTCCTAATAAATTCGGCTAAAGGCGGCTCCTAACTAAATTCAGACAATTGCATACTAACTCCTCAGTAATCAGACTCTACCTCTCCAACCGCGTCGAAGACGAGGTAGGAGGGGTCTTTTAAATATAAAAAATCAGTGCCTTAACCAAGAAGCTTCATTAAGAAGAAAAATACTAACAGCAACAAGGACCCCCTAAGAACAGCAGTAGCAAGAGAGGACGCTGGTTACACGTCTTTGAGCCTAGGATGTGAATTTCTTCCAGTCGACGTACCAACAGAAGCGGAACTGCAGACAAAGTTGATGGAATATGCATACAGGGTCGTTTTACAAAAATTCAGCCAGACTACATCGATAAAGAAAATTCCCTTAAAATGGCTGTACCCCGAAACTCCCGAAGGCTTCTTGACTGCTATTCAGGACAGGGTTATAAAAACAAGAAATTACCAGAAGCATATCCTGGGGAGACGACATCAAGACATAAGTAGGAATGTGGATCCGCAGGCGAAATAATAGGAACACATAATAGGAGGGTGTCCCGCGCTAGCAGTCAGTATATCTCGGCAGGCACAACCAACTTGCGAAGATGGTCCACCAACAACTGGCACCTGGGCATGGCTTGTTAGCGACGACTCTCGCCATACTATAAATGTACCCTGGAAGCTGTGCTGGAATCGATAGCAATCAAAGCAGTGATGTACTGGGATAGGCTAAACATCACCGACCGAACAGTGGACTTCAACCGACAAGATATTGTGCTGATCAACAAGGAACACCGAAGAGGATCATCATAGACATTGAAGTTCCATTTACCAACAACATTCAGAAGACTGAACGGGAGAAGATCGCGAAATACGAAAAATCTATCAATCGAGCTGAAGCGTTTATGGAAAATGGAGAAGGTGGAGACACACGCCCTAACAATATCGGCAGAGGGAGTGATGACGACCAGATTCGCCAAGAACTTCGCGGCATTAGGTTCATCATCATCAGAAATGGCCAGAAGGCAATATGGTTACAAACATGTCATAACGTAAGAAAAAGGGCTTGGGATAGGATGAATTTCCTCCCTCGCCTGGCTTAATTTCTGCTGGAGGCAGGGATGAGATATCATGCCACAACTGTCTGCAGCAGGAATGGGTGAATGTTTCAGGATTTACGCTGAGAACCTTGACTATAAAGTTGGCGAAAAAAATAAAAGGCTCTTTTTGTAAAATTATATTCAAATGTATTAAAGGTTTTTGAACAGAAACGAGTTGTTTTAACCACGTATACCCAATTATACTAAAAATTGTCACTAGTAATAAATAAGGTTTACATCCGATGAACAGATATTCATATTTACTTGACAGCTGTTCAAAGTTAAAGCCAGTCCGAAGCATGGTCATAACAGACTTAACATTTGTTTAACATAATCTCCTCTCCTTATTTGTCATTTTTATTTTCTCCGTTTGTGTTCAACCATATCTTTCTTTTGCGTTTTTACGATTTATAAATAAATAATTGATCATCTGAGTGAGAAGCAAAGAATTGAAATTTTATGAGGAGCTATGGCGACATGCAGAATCTCAAGCACCAAGTTTGTGTAGTGTTTAATGAATTTATCCCCAACAGATCTCCAATAAACTAGTCAACAATAATCCGACTGGTAAAGAAATTTCAAGGAATTGGTAGAGTTAAGGATTCCACTGTCGGGTTAGACTTAGAACTGCAAACCGGAGGAGATAAAGCATTGGATATCTTGCCCCAAATTCAATTGGATTTCAATATTTTAACTGAACCCAATCCACTCTTCCAGAATATTGGCAACTACTTGTGATGTTTCTCACAAATCAATTAAAAATGTATTTAAACGAGAAAAGCTTATCAGACCCATTCAAACTTCCAACTTGTTCTGAGTGAAATGAGAACGACTTTAAGAAAGGGCTGAATTTTGTGAAGGCATGATTGAAAGATGCAATAATAATAACTTTGCAGGAAACAACCTTTTTTCAGATGGAACCATGTGCAATTTATATGGTGTTGTTAATTGACATAAAATCCGTTGCTGGTCAAGTCTGAAACCCCATTGGTTCCAAGAAGCGCACACAAAATCCTCAGGCATTGCTGGAGAACGTTGTTAGACCTTTTCTTTCATTATTGGAAATTTATATTCTGAAAATGATTGAGATCTGCTAAGAAATCACATTATTCCATCTTACAGGTTGCTGTTTCCGGATGAAAATAATGTGAATAACCAACAACTATGGTTCCAACAGGATGAGGC
>JAPWTK010001401.1:0-50371 GCA_029963805.1 Aromia moschata
TATGAAAAGTAAAGTTTACATTCCAAAACTAAACAACACACATTTTGATTACGAAATTGTTGCGTTAAAAATAAATTAAACTATAAAATTGCGTTTTAATTGTATGCAACCCTACAAACATACTAAAAATTAAAATTTGATCAGTGCGTTGGATTCCTCTTTCCACCAGCTTTACAATGAGGGGTCACAAGCCATAGGGTTGCATTTGAAAAAATCATGTCGAGGGTGGTTTCCAGCCACCTCTGAAGGGCTATATTTTTCACATTACTTGCAAAATGTAGGTAAATACATTTAAAAGTTGACGTGTCTCGGGAATTTTTTGAAAAATCATTCACCACCCCACCCCGCTAGCGAATATATTCCAGTTAAAGTCCACCGTGTATACAAGTAAATACAGTGTAGATTCAGACCTAAAGTTGTTTTGCAATCTGGCGTTTGATAGCTTTCAATGCTGTCAAGGTTAAAGCTTTAAATCAAAACTGTAGATTCAACAAAAAAAATTAGATTTACGAAAAATTGCATTTTGTATGGGGGGGGGGGGGGTTTTAAACTCTTGTTGTTTGATTTTCTGAATGGAGAACCTTTCAACAATATTGTGTGAAAATTTGAGATGAATCGGAGCAAAACTAACGAAGATACAGCGGTTTAAGCAACCACGCCTCATACATGACTCAGCAGACATGACTTACTTGACAGCTGCTTCGCAAAGCAGGATTCGTCGTAGACAGGAGCAAAAGGATGCTTTAGACATCATTGATGATAGCAACATCCTTTATGGACCTGGCATCGATGATTCAGTGTGAGGTAAGCCGATATAACTCGCTTATAAACGAACGTTTTATTCCAAATTTTCTAGTGTTCAAAACTTTACAGCGTTTTTCCCATAACTCGCGTTTTTAAAGTCGGTGTACATCATAACTTCAAAACTACTGCACCGACCCTTTTGAAATTTTGAACACTATTTCTGCACATAATTTATGAGGTAACCCTGGAGAGATTTTTTCAAATTTGTTAATATTTTTTATTTTACAGTAACAAATTAGCCGATTTTTTCGCAAAATTGCGTTTTTCACTTCAAAGTGTTCCCAAAAAGTGAAAAATAGAAATTTCGAAAAACCCCCCGCGTTACCTGGGGGAAAACGATTATCTAACGAAAGAACTAAGAAGAATACATTAACGGCCATGTACACAAGTTGTGCAGTACGGATATCTGTTCAATATTTTATGTTACATCATGAGTACTAAAAAGTTGGCAACACGAGTGGGATAACTGATTTCTTTAAATTGTGCTAATACTATGTAAAATAAATTCGTTATTTTAAATTGAACACTATATTTTCGTTTGCGTTTCATTCTTACCATGTTTGGTGTTTTTTGTTGTCAATAAATGCAGTAACTAGTATGCCTGTTCGCAAAAGCATTTCTGATAGTTTCCAACCCTCAGAAATATTGGACCTATGGAAATATTGATTTTTTAACTCGTTCTATTTACTGCATAACTCAGATGGACAACTACTTCTAACTGTTGGAAACTATTACAAACTGGCTCTGTGAATAGAGCTATTTTTGTTAAAGCCTACCTGTTTCTTTTAAATCTTTTTTCCCCAAATTTTGGAAAAGAACCGCCCTTTTTTGTCGAAAACTGATACAGACTTATAGAGATATATTGTAGGGAATGTAAACACGAGTCTGATAGTTTGACAACACTGCGACATACGGCCGGTCCCGTCTGGAATGATCGCGAACGAACCAACGTGGCCACAATTATATCTAGCAGCTACCAGAGACTTCTCGATTGACCAACGGAAAATATAAAACCATGTCGAGGCCGCAGATGAGGCAGTCTTTAAAATAAACATATGCGGTTCGCGTTGTAAGTAAAACGTACGCTGATATAAATAGAATATAAATTAGTATTAGTTATCAGTTTATTTCGTTTGTGTTTCGTTAAATAAATTGTGTTTTAAAACTGCGTGTTTAATTTTTCACCTTAAAATGAATCAAAGTTGGAAAAAATGTTACAATAAATTTTTTTGTCCCACTTTGGAAAAGAACCGATTTTTTGTAGAAGATAGATTTATATCAACTGATGTGACAAAGTGTGCATGAATAGGTTTTTACCTCAGAAACCTCCTGATGAATCGACATGTGTCTGGTTAAACTACTTTTTTGTTTCACCTTATAGGAACAAAAGCTGCAGTCATATGTTGTTACTTCAGAAGCATCTTTATGAATCAATACGTGTTTGCATAAACTGCTTTTCCGGTTTGTCTTATAGGGACAAAGTGCACAGTGAAAAAATCGTCACTTCAGAAGCATCCTTATGAATCAACATGTGTTTATCTAAATTGCCTTTCTGATTTGTCTTATAGGAACAAAAACTGCAGTCATAAGTAATTTCATCAGAAGTATCCTTATGAATCAGCATGTGTCTGGTTAAATGGCTTTTTCGTTTCGCCTTATAAGAACAAAAACTGCAGTCATACGTGGTTATCTCGGAAGCATCCTTATGAATTAACATGTGTATTGTTAAATAGCCTTTTACGTTGCGTCTTGTAGGAACAAAACCTGCAGTCATAGGTTGTTACCTCAGAAGCATCCTTATGAATCAACATGTGTTTGCTTAGATTGCGTTTCATTTTCGCTTTATAGGAACAAAAACTGCAGTCATAAGTTGTTACTTCAGAAGCATCCTTATGAATCAACATGTGCGTTGTTAAATAACATTTGCGTTTCGTCTTATAGGAACAGAAACTGCAGTCATAAGTTGTTACTTCGGAACCATCTTTGTGAATCAACAAGTGTGTTGCTAAATCGTATTTTCGTTTCGCCTTATAGGAACAAAACTGCAATCGTAAGTTGTTATCTCGGAAGCATCCTTATGAATTAACATGTGATAGTTTAAATTGCCTTTCTGTTTCGTCTTATAGGAACAAAAACTGCAGTCATAAGTTCTTAATTTGAGAGAACTCTGGTGAACTGGTACATGTTTGGACAAATCTCCTTTCCGGTTCGCTACACTGGGACAAAGCTTGCAATAATGTGTTTCCACTATGTCTTCGGTTAACTTATGACTCTCGGGATATTCCATTTCTATTTCAGAGGCATTCTGAAGAAATGATATAGAAAAATGTGATTTGTAGTATTATAACGGTATTTTACCTGATTAGGGTCACTTTTGATGGACATATCGCTTGTCTCCCGGGTAAGATTTATCCACAAAGGATTCCATTTCTTTATCTTTAGATGGCATTGCACTGGAATGAATTAGTGAAAGTTTGTTATTTATATTTAACAAAATCATTCTAAATTAAACATATCGTCATCTGCTTACTACAGTTATTAAATGTATAGGGTAAGTTTGTGAGAATTTTTAGTAGTTCATAATTAATACTTGTTAATTTTGCGAAAAAATTTAATTCATCAGAATAGATTATCAAATGAGAGGTTAAAAGATGCACCCAAACTTAACAGTTTATTCAAATGTTTTCTTTCATTGCCACCTTAAATAACAGCTCCACAAAAAAAAATTTCGTTTGCAGGGGTTCTGACTATATATACTATATGTTTTTGGGTCGCTGAAACCGAATCCAAATTGCTCCATCAAATCTGGTTCTTTTCCTAACCTCAAAAAACAGGCCCTAAAACCATGAAATTCAAGCTAAAAATTATATAATTTGATAAAAACCCAAACGAAATTCCATAATCATATATTTCATCAATTTCATAACCATATAATCTCAAACTCCATAACCTCAAAAAACCCAATAACCTTATGATTCTAAACCCCATAACTCAAGTAAAAAAAGAGACTTATACGCTTAAGCAGTGTAAATCGATATGTTTGAAACGGATTTGCCCCTTCAATCCCAATATCACTTGACCTCAAAAACCGCGTGATCCTAAAACCTCATAACCTCAAAAATTCCATAACCTTGTGATTGAATAACCTTATAAACCAGTAAAAAAGAGACTTATACACATTCAAATAGTGTAAATCAATATGTTTGAAACGGGTGTGCTCTTGAGTGTACCACTCAACCCCAAAATTTGCTTATTTGGTTATGAGGTTTTTAAGAGAGGTTAAAAGGTAACAGAGGTTAAAGGGCACACCTGTTTCAAACATATTGATTTACACTATTTGAATGCGTATAAGTCTCTTTTTACTGGTTTATAAGGTTGTTCAATCACAAGGTTATGGAATTTTTGAGGTTATGAGGTTTTAGGATCACGCGGTTTTGAGGTTACGTGGTACTGGGATTGAAGGGCAAATCAGTTTCAAACATATCGATTTACACTGCTTAAACGCGTATAAGTCTCTTTTTTACTGAGTAATGGGGGTTTTAGAATCATGAGGTTATTGGGTTTTTGAGATTATGGGGCCTAAGGTTATGGAGTTTTGAGATTATATGATTATGGAATTGATGAAATATATGACTATGGGATTTCGTTTGGGTTTTTATCAAATTATATCATTTTTAGCTTGAATTTCATTTTTCGTTTTAAGCCTGTTTTTTGAGGTTAGGAAAAGAACCGAATCTGATGGAGCAATTTGGACTTTGGCTTCAGTGATCCAAAAAACATATAGTATATATAATCAGCAAGGCTGCGTACTTTCACCCACCCTTTTTTAACGTTGTACTCGATTGCGTCTTGCTTAAGGTAAATAATGAAGAGAGGGGTATCAACTGGGGCTCACGGGGTCGATTGGAAGACCTAGAATACGCCGATGACATTTGTATGCTATCACACACATACCAGGATATGAATCGAAAACTAGAACGCTTAGAAAAAGAAGCCCGAAGAGTAGGACTTAAGATTAATATCAGCAAAACTGAAGAAATGAGAATTAACACCCATACTCATAGAGACCTAGTTATAAATAACCAACCAATTCCAAGAACTGGTCAATTTACATATCTTGGGAGCATAGTGGATCACACAGGGGGAACAGAGCAGGATGTTCGTCAAAGAATTCTAAAGGCCCGAACGTCCTTTGGATTACTTAATCCAATTTGGGGATCCAGAGCCTACAGGGATGAAACAAAAATTAGGATTTTTGACGCTTGCGTTAAATCAGTGCTACTCTATGGCTGCGAAACATGGAAAATGACCAAGGCAATCGCTAACAGGCTTCAAGTATTTATAAATAAATGCTTACGCAAAATTTTGCGTATATTCTGGCCTAACACAATCACCAACGAAGCCATGTGGAGAAGAACAAAGCAGAAGAAGATTGATCTGGAAATAAGACGACGGAAGTGGAATTGGCTGGGCCACACACTTCGTAAGGAAGACAGCATAGCTAGGAAAGCACTCGATTGGAACCCCCACGGCACAAGAAAAAGAGGCAGACCTAGGAATACCTGGCGGAGAACTATACTTGAGGAGGCTCAGATAATGAATAAAACATGGGGAGAAATTAAACTGTTAGCACGTAACCGAGTCAGATGGCGCAACTTTGTTGAGACCCTATGTTCCACCTAGGAATAATGGAAACTATATATATATATATATAATCAGACCCCTGCAAACGATTTTTTTTTCTTTTGTGGAGCTGTGTAATCATTTAAGTATTTTACCTAAAATAATAGGGCGCATTCTGTTTTGAATGGATAGCAGAAATCAATGAGCAAATGTCAAAATTTGCATATATGTAATCGTATATAACTCCGTAGGTAAACAAATCAGTATATTTGCCACAGAGTCGGTACTTTTTAAATGTTTTGTATTTGCTTTGTATATCTATTGCTCGCACAAGTTTGTTGCATCACTTATCTGTGGTTTAGTGTTTTATTTAGGAAAGAAAAAGGATGATCATGTTATTATTAGTAGTAAATTAGATGCTTTCGCATTAGTAGTAATAAAGTAATTTCAGAATATTTTACAAAGGTGTTACAAAAGTGGTGGATTAGGTGTTGTCAAAAGTGATTTTTAAAACTGGTCAAAAATCCCTCTGCCTCATCTAGCACAAATAAATTTCGCTAGAAAAAATGTCGACCGCTAAGTGGATCGCTGATCTAGCGGTCTACAAAAATTTACCGTTTACCTCAGCGCTAGCCCAGTGCCTGCACGGTTGAAAGGGCCCATTTATTGTGAAAAATGCGAAGTGACATTAGCCATAGCTAATGACAGTTATTAAGTTTCATAGTATATGTATTAAGTCTTTAATTTATGCACTACTTAGTATTGTTGCCTTGTTAAAAGTTAGTTATTATTCTAATGTTATATAGAGTTGTAATTGCAAAATTGCAAAGCATTAATAAAATAAATTCGCAGCATTACGACTACCAGCAAAATCACTCGATTGTCGGCGCTTTGAAGTGAGTAAGCCAGATTTCGTGATCTCGGACTACTGGTCAGTGCACGTGTACTAACGTTTTGCAACGAAACGAGGCATATTTGCTATCAGGGTTGTACTAGGAAGTTTAAAAGAAATATTTTTGCGTTCGTTTTTACATGAATATGTGATAGCAGTATTAAATACGTAAATAAACAATAATTTAACCCTTATTAAAATATTCTTGATATGAACAGTAATTTATATTCGCAATATTCACTTGCAGTAGCCTTATAAAGCACATAATTTTTAAATACATCTCTAGACCGTCGATGCTCACTCAAGAACATTAGAGATACGACTAACCCTACCTAACGAGGACGATGCACAGCATGCAATGCTCATATTTATGATTTTGGCTAGATAGGTTTTGCTGGTCTTCCTTATGCTAGTGGTGAATAAATTGGTGTTAAATAGAAAAGTGAGTTATTTAAGGCCAAATACTTAACAATATACTTATTTACAAAACATGTTGTCTCGTTAATAGTAAGTATGTTTCACCCACATTTTTTTTTGTCAGGGAAACAAGACAACAATTTTTGTGTAATAGTTTTCAAAAACCTATGGAAGAAAGTACGACACATATTATATTATTCCATTTAGAAAAAAAAGTGTTTGTTACGAATTATAAATTAATTTAATGAATGAAGAAGAAAATTTCGTTTTCTTGTTGCGAAAACCAGCAACCTATGGATAGGCAGGGTAGGGAAGGACATATGGAATATTGCTATTTATCAGACTCTTTTGGATAAACGGACAAACTGCATTTATAATTTGCCTCTGCAGTTGGTCCTGGGACTGAACGGTTTCTGTTCATGGGATATTTGCACTGGTGTGATAGACAAAAACCAAATATTATCGGCGAAGTACACTGTGCCTTTTTTTATCACATAATTATTACGTTTATGAATACAGTGAAACGAAAATTTCACTGTATTCAAATATATTAAGGTTTTTGTACATAAACGAGATATTTTATACATGTTTACCCAAATATACTAAAAAATTGTCACTAATAAAACATAAGGTTTACATCTGGTGAACAGATATTCATTACTTGAATATATTTTAACTTCAGGGTTAAAACCAAGTTTGTCCTAAGTCCTCTGATTATACATGTACAAATATAAACTACACAAAAAATATATATTGTCACCCCGGAAGTGACATAACTCAAAAAAGGATATTTTCAGTAAATTACAATTAAAAATTACACGTTTTAAAATTTATACTGAATATTATTATTTGTGATTACAGTACTGTTATTTTTTTGGGAGCAAATTATTGTCTGTTATTTTTCTGGAAATAACACACACATCTCAACTGAAGTTGTGACATTATTTCAGTTTCACAGTCCCAGTTTTTGGTGAGGGAAGAAGCGACACATCATCACTCTGACGTCAAAGCGTTTAAGTTATGATATTTTTTTAATGAAAACTCTAGGGTATTTGCAGTATTTTTAAATATATAACTCAAAAAAATGTATTTTTTGAGTTATGTCACTCTTCTGGGGTGATCATATATTTCTGCCACTACAACTTTGGAACAGTCTAACAACTATCACGGCTTAAAATTTTATTATATTGGTTTATATTGAAAGTATTTAGAATGAGTGTATGTTCCCAATTAAAACTGAGTAAATTAAAACTACTAGTGACATCAATCCGATGGTAGATGAAACGATGAATTATTATTACACTCGACATCCTCATATCCGTACTCCACATATCCGAACTCACCATATTTCCGAACTCTTTCTCACCATATTTCCGAACTTGTACTTCCACACAACCGAACTTGTCGCTGTCGAATGACCAATGAGCCAGAAAACCCTTTGCGCATACGCCAGCAGTTCGGTAATCCCGAGGGTGACGAGAGTTCGGAAATGTGGAATTTTACGAAATGGAAAAGTTCGGATATGTGGATGTTGAGTGTATAGAGAGGGTAAACAATGTTAATTAAACAACTGCTACATTTCTGTTTAAATTGTTTTTCTGACAGCATATTCTAAAATTTCAGAAAAAATAAGTTGCCCCTGTATTTTTTTTGTAGCTCTAAAGGTAATGTAGAATAAAGGAGTGGACATTCTCATGAACTCACCTTGTACATATAACACAAATGATATGTTGACTTTAATTGTCTAATCTAGTTTAATACATAGCGTTAAGTTTAACTTCACAGTTGTTATTTTAGATATAAGTTGCCTTGTTATATCGTGCCTTTAAATAAATTCCATAACCGGAAACTATAACAAGAAAATTGGTTTCCTGTAATTATGGACTTTTCTCCATAATTACTCCTAACTCCAGCATGATGAGAGATGTTGCTAGTGAGCTGTATGTAGGCATAATGAATGCTTCTCCTATCATTCATGTCATTATAGTTTAACCCTTATAAAACTGACATTACTGTTACCTGTCATACTCGTCTTCCTCCTTTTTTAATATTAGGTTCTTCTGACTTAATGCCCAAGCATCCTTCAAGCTGATGGTATTCCATCATGCTGTTTTGAACATTTTTAACATCCTAAGAAAAATATGAAATCATTAACAGTAACTGGCTCAGTTTAGGATGTATTTTGATATGATGTATGCATCCTCTGAAAATCTGAACACTCCAAACACATTAAAAGATTTTAATGACAATTTTAATTATTTTATTATACCACTCATTTGGAACAATTTGTGTTAAAATCATCTTCGTTGTTATTGTGAGGTTTTAGCATTCTAAGAAAAATAATGAAACCATTTACAGTAACTGGCAGTGTTTAGGATGTATTTTGATATTATGTATGCTTCCTCTGAAAATCTGAACACTTCAAACACTCTAAAAAACTTTAATAATGACTTTAATCATTTTTTTGTAAGACTTACATGATAAGATCTTATACCAATCAATTTGAACAAATTGTATTGTATGTATAAATGTAAGTTGAGAAAATTATTACCAATGTGGTAATAATTTATTACACTACCAGTAATGTAATGTAAACTCATTACACCACAAGGCGTTTTAAATGTATTGAACTTTCGCTTTGACCGTTTGCAGAAAAAAAACTGATGGGCTTGAATTAAATTTTTTTTTCACATATGACTCCTTGTGCTGTTCATCATAACATATTAAAATATTAAAAAAGGTGTGATATACTTTTCGAAATATTGATTGATAATGTAAAAATTGTACCGAATATGTGGCACTGATTTCGACTAAATATTTGAATAATTAATTTCGGCAAAACTCGTTTTACAAAATACTTCAAATAAAAAAAAAGATTCTTTCAAATGTGATTATCTCGAAAACGATTAATCTTACTGACTTCAATTATTAGATACGCCTTTTTAAATAAATTACTCTAAGATGAGTAGAGGAATCGATTTGTCTACTAGTTAAATCGATATATATCAAAGTATTGTAGCATTTTAAAGATCAGTGAAGAGTGTTAGGTGGCGCCCTCTAATTATGATATCACAACTAATTTAAATTTCTAACAAACATTCATTTAAATTTAAAACAAAACTATGAAAAACTTCCAGACTTCAGGAATCTGCTTTCTGATGAAGCAACATTTATTCTTAATGGGGAGGGTAAACCCACAAAACTACCGCTATTAGATTTCAGAAAATCCTCACTGGATGAGGGAGATGCAGGCCTGAAAAATAAATGTCTGATCAGGTATACCTGATCAGACATTTATTATCGTACTCCTATTATAATATGAGTACGATATCATTGGCCCATTCTTTTCGGAGGAAACTTTAAAAAGTACCACCGTATTACCCTGTTAATGTCCATCAATATCAATACCTTGCCTTAGTGCACAGTCTTTCCAAATCATTAGACTGGGAGGCGAGGCCCATTAGAATGGCCAGCAAGATGACCAGACTCTAATCCACTTGATTAGTTCTTGTGGGGATATTTTAAAATTACCATTTACAAAAAAAAAGCACAAGATGTAGATGAATGAAAGTGACATATTTCCGACACCCACTGCAATTGTTGAGCAACGTGAGACAATACTTTTATTCAAGATTAGATCAGGATATTCTGGGTTCACATTTTGAGCATTTCTTGAATTAGAAATTATTATAATAAATAAATTTTTTTATGAACATGTTTATTTTTTTTTTTTTTGAAAAAAAAAATCTAGTTACTATTGGATAAAATTTAAAAAACAGCCATGTATAGCACTGAATTCCTCTTTAAAAAAAAATGTAATTCCCAATTTAATAAAAATGTGGATAACATCACCACTTACACTCACGTGATCCATTTTTATATCCAATAGGCTAAAAATATCGGCAACAATGAAAATTGCTCCACTGTTTTGACAGTAATATGAAAAATTCAGAGAAAATTTAATTTCAGAAGCCTTTTGAGGAACTAAAAATATATATGTACATTTTGTTTGTAGATTTATGAGTATTTTATTACCTGTGAAGGTTCACTTTTTATGGTCATACGGTTTGTTTCCAAGGTTATAAGATTCATCCACAAAAGGTTTTATTTCAATACCGCCATACACTTCCAGACTCGAGTCAACCGGGTGAAAGCATATTATTTTCATTCCTAAAAAAAGTACATGCAACTACAAGGAACATCAAAATTGTTCATATACATACATTTAAATCGAACCAGCATATGTGAAGAATGCAACGACCTCTAAACCACAATAAACATCGAAAAGCGCTGTTGCCGTATTAAATTTTTAAATGTCTATACCTTTTAGAATAATTAGGTATTAGTTAAATTTATATGTTATTTATATCTGTTCTAGTTAAAAAAGGAGGTTTTACAATCAATTATATAAAATTGGGAATCGATGTGCGTAAGACACATGGTAAGCTCTTGACACCGGACGAATATATTGCTATGCCTGTGTTATATGCGACAGACGATTTATAAATAGTGGCAACATTGGCGCCACTCAACACAGCTATTGTACTCTTATTATATAAGCTCATTATAATATAAGTTTGCTTGTTTCACAGTTCAATGCCACATCTATTAGTTCCAGTTTGACGCAACGGTTTGGGATTTTGCGACGATTTCTATTAATACGATCTGTTGTTTAATATCTGAAATAATTATTTTCTTGTAATTAAATCATTGTCAAATTAAAATTGATGGATAGTTCCTACATTCCTGTTACATCAGCATATAAGTGTACTATCATTACCCTGTCAAGAAAGAAAAATGTGCAGTCTCTGTTCAACACCGATATCGTTATACGTGCCACTCACTGAACTCTTCAGACATAATGGTTTGAGTTTAATTACATATCTAAACCAAGTAGTAAGATCGTATAATGTACATATGTACTTTAGAATAGTATATTCTACATCAAGTTATGGAATGGGCGCACATCACTACGAAAGGTTTGTAGTACAAGCCAAGGTGAAGGAGTACGGCTAGCGAATGTGGTATATGCCATTCCAAACGTGTTGTACTTGATCTAACAAGATTTTGAAATCAGACAAAAAACTGTTCTGAATTTATAAAAGTCAACCGTAAAAACAGAAGTAAATCTTATTTCTGTCAATCTTATTATATTTGTCAATGTTTAATTGTGACGAGTTTTACCAAATATAACTGTACCCCACCGAATTTAGAATAGACTAGATATATCCCATTTGCCTTCATCGTGAAAAATGGTATATAATGGTGTTTACTAGACCTATATAAGTAGAAGGCTTAAAATTTACCAGTCAGATCCATCTTCCTCCATTCTAAGTAAAATTAAAGTTCCTCTCACTGCTTAACGCCTAAACATACATATACTTATACACATATTTGTTAGTTTTTGTGTGGATTTTTATATGCTCTGTGTACATGCTCTGAAAATGAAAATCACTCCAGAAGACATTCATATCGAGTCCTTTTACATTGTATAAACAGCACTTTAAAGGGTGTTGTAAAATTTCTGTTATTAGAAGTTTTTCAAAACGGTGTAATACAAAACCATTACAATTACCAGACGACCTGAAAAAAAGTTTATTAAATTAAGTTCTACTATAAATACCACTAAATAGATCTAATACCGTCCTAACCTAACATAATGTCCAA
This sequence comes from Aromia moschata, assembly GCA_029963805.1. NCBI lineage: Eukaryota > Metazoa > Arthropoda > Insecta > Coleoptera > Cerambycidae > Aromia > Aromia moschata. The sequence continues at coordinate 12,404 of JAPWTK010001401.1, forward strand.
AATACAACATACATATGTACATTTAGTGTTGGGCCTATTCAGAATGTAAAAACGGAAAACTTAACATAATCGGATTCTTAACATAATCGGAAAGTTCCGATATTTAACGAATATTTCGAAATGTGAAATGCGGCGAATATTGATACCTATGGGCCTGTTCTTTAATTCAACATTTTGGTGTGGTGGATTCCATCAAGCCAATCAGAGGGCAGGAATTGAGTAAATCGACCAATCAGAATCTATTGGTGGAATCCACCACACCAAAAACGTTGAATTAAAGAACACGCCCTATTGCTTTCCACTTATTCATCGATTTGTCTTTCCTATTCGTAGTTGTCAAGATGCCAAATGTATTGCTATCGGCGTATTGACACCTTATGTGTGGCTCATTTCTTTTCATATTTGATATCCGAATTTCGATATGTATACGGACCTCAGGCATTCAGGGTTTATTGTCAATTGCTACTTTTACTGTACTTGCTACACTATTACTGTGACGCACTCTCAGTTAATTTAATCATTCGGATTAAAAGGAAAGAGTTAAAAACTAGGGTGAATAGTAAAAATATTAACATGACTGTGAAAAATAAAAATTAAACGGGAAAAAATATTGTTTTGTCATAGTTTTACAAAATATTCATACGCCAAACAATTAAACATTCTATTACTTACGTGCCCACTGCTCATTTTCGATAAGAAGCTAGACGTAACATTTTTTTATTTTCGGAATGTAAAATAATCGGAATATATTTCGATTTTAAAAAACATTCCGAAATGAAGCATGCTGATTATTAAAATCATCCGATTATACCAATCACTATATACTCAACTTATAAGACTGAATCCGCTGAACCAATAATCGCAATAATGGCGGCACTTCACTTGGCGTAACGTATTCGTATATTTGTTGTATTTGCCCAAAACGGCGATGTGTAGAGAAGCTATTCGCTATATTTGCTTTATTTGTACAAATAACGCGAATAGCGCTAACAGCAAATACGCGGTTCCGTCCACTTGTCGGTTTTCAATCACACACACATCAAAAAAGTCAAATAAGGCGAATATTTGCGGTAACAGTCCACACTTGGTTCCACCAGCGCCGTGGTCTTTTTTGTACTTATGTAGATTTAACATGTATTGGTAATAAGAAGCATTCAGGTAATAAGCTGCTGTCGCTGTCAACACGTTCGTCACTGTATTCACTGGTTCTAAATATTCAAACATATTTGGCAATTTGAGTATTTTGATATATGTGTGGATGGCAAATTTGGAATATTTGCGAATACATAAAATATTTGGACAAATACAGCGATACCCAAACACAAATACGCTACGCCAAGTGAAGTGCCACCATAATGGTGGCACTTCACCCAGGTATATGGCATCTACCCAGAACAATACAAAATCGGTTTTCCGACTCCCGCATTCTGAATTACAGCTCCATACGAGTTGCATTCAAATTTTCGGGCCGGTTCTCCTCTTGAATTGAATCTACAGATTGTGTCAAGTAATGTAAAGGCCGCTTTACAGTTCGCAATTTTTCTTGCGGCAATTTTTATTGCAGCAATTTTTTTGCGCAAGAAATTTACCATTTACAGTTCACTTTCCAGTTCGCAATTTTTATTGCGGCAATTTATATTACAACAATTTTTATTGCGCAAGAGATTTCGGTGTTATTTTATGAGTGTTTTACACACACCAATTTTTCTCACAATAAATTGTACAAGTTGGCCTTCAATTTATTGAAATAAGTGTAAAACAGAAATTGTGCCCCATTTATTGTCCACAATAAATTGTAGAATGTAGAGCTTGCTCTAATTTCTTGACCAATTTTAGGGATATTTAGGAACTTTTTACATTTATTTCATTGTACCAACCTCATAATGAGAATAGCAATTTCTCTTAGGGTGCATTTTTCTGCCACTTTAAGAATTGTAGCGATAAAGCTAAATTTTGTTTAGCTTTTTGCCGGGGTCTACCAGCGTCAACGTAATTCGAACAATCGAAAAAGTATGAAGAGTGTCGAGAACAGAGCTTCAAAAAATCCATATTCTCGTCGCAATTTATATAATGGATGGACCCAATTTTTTTTTTATATCGCTTTTGTTTATTATGAATAGCAATATGATTAAGTAAAAGCGAGGTTATAATCTTATTTCGTTGAAGCCTATTAATATGCGCTTGCTGGATAATTTTTTGACACTGATAAATCCACATTTGATAATCATATTTACTAGACATGATTTTCTCTATTAATATATTACAAGTATCATATTTATTTGTCACCATTGTATACATATACCTTTACAATATAGTGGTTATATCGATACATCGACTTTCGATACACATGTTTCATTAATTTGTCGCTAAACGCTGCAATATTTCGTTACAATTCTTAAAGTGGCGGAAAATTCAAAATCGTACCCACGTGACCTCATTTGTCGCTGAAAACGAGCGACTAGTGACTGCATGAAAAAACACATTTAGGGACAAACCTATGATAACTCTTAAGGTGCTTTTTTCATGCAGTAGCTAGTCGCTCGTTTTCACGATAAATGAGGTCATGTGGTACGATTTTCAATTTTCCGCCACTTTAACAATTGTAGCGAAAAATTGCAGCGTTTAGCGTCAAATTTAAGCAACAAATGAAACATGTGTATCGAAAGTCGATGTATCGATATAACTACTACATATTGTAACACTTACTTATGTGATATTTTTTATTTGTAAGCTTTTATATGGTTAGCCCAATTGTGCAACAGGACTTAAAGCCCAAATGTATAATTGGTTGCCTAACCTTAGTGCCTATTTCTTGTCGGTCCCTCCACTTTTACGGTTTTAAACCAAAATCGTCTAGTCAGCCCCCTGAGGTCTCGATCCACGAATTTCTTTATCTTTATTGTTTTGGTTCTCATAAGAACTCAAATTCAGCATCGGGAGTATATTTATACAATGACCCTATCAGTAAAAAACTTTTCCCTTCTCAATTGTGTTTTACTTTACAAAGTAACAAATGAATTTAGTTCTGATTCATCTACAGGGCGATATTAAATTTTTGACCGAACGTTGTTATTACCTTTTTTCCAAAGACTTTTCTCCACACTTTTAATAATAATCAACCCCAGGTTGGTTAAAGTTGTAGCCCCAAAGTTCGAATGATTAACAGCTACCAGTGCTGGGCATTCCCATAATATGTGGAAGAGGGTTTCTTCGTCCTCTCCACACCTTCTACAATCGGGATAATTTTTCACCATAATTGTGGTGAGATGTCGCAGTATCGTGTGAACAGTCCCACTATCCATCTCAGCTGATTTCTATCGGAGTTTGGTTTATTTTTATTTATCTATTGTCTTCTCTCAGGATGGTTCGCTAATAAACGTCCGCGATTGTCTCAACCCGGGGAGTTTTGCCCAGTGAGAAATGTGTTTCTCTTAATAGGCCCTTGATGGCGCTCCTGGCTGTCCGATAAGCCAGACAGTAGGCGGGTTCCGGCCCTATCAGTGGAATCTCAGCCCCTTTCTTTGCAAGAAAGTCCGCTCTTTCATTCCCTTCGTGGCCTTGGTGTCCTCTGACCCACATGTGAGTAATACTGTGTTCCGATAGTTGTACTAGCGAGTCCATACAGTCTTTAACTACCTGGGAATGTATTTCTACTGCTTCCAGGGCTTTAAGTGCTGCTTGGTTATCAGTGATAACCTGAATCCTCTTATTTGTGGAAGACCTCCTGATCATCTCCTGCGTACAAGTGGATATTGCAGTTATTTCTGCCTGAAATACGGTTGCTGTGTTCTCCAAGTTTATGCTGATTCCGCACCCTGGGTTTTTGATGGTTACACCCGCTCCAGTGCTTTGTACCATTTTGGACCTCTCTGTGTATCAGGTGGTTCTTATGCACTTTTCACTGTAAGGGAAATCTATAAAAATCCAAAAACTCACATACAAATCCAAAACTCATACCATCATTACTATAGTTTTTGTGAACATAAAGGGATATTAACCTGTTAATTTTTTTAGAGTTATGCGTGAAGTACAGGGCTGTTTTGAATATTAATCAGATTTTTGGTTCAAAGTTTCTTCATTTCCAAATTCTATTATTACCTCCTCAATTTCTATTATCATTTTCATAATTTCATCGAACTAAATCGACGTGTTCCGGCATTTTGGCAAAAAAAAACACTAGAGTTTTACATAATTTATACAAATTTATTTATTGTTTATATTAAACTCACTATTAAAATCGTCGAGAAATGAAATGATTATCCTGAAAATCATTCACTCTGATTTTCCAGAATAACAATACAACAAAAAAATAAAACAAATTCCAATTAAAAAAATATATTGTTTTAAAATATATGCTTTAAATAGTTTTATTTTGGCATTTCCTTTAACGACTCATTTATGTACATCTTATGTTATCAGAATACAGATTGTAATTTGTTCTATTTACTCTTCAAATAATATAAATAATAATTATTAAATACATAAAAATTACTCGTCATATTCATCTTGCTCCTCTTTGATATCAAGTTCTTCCGACTTAATGGCCAAACATCCCTCTGACTCATGGTATTCCATGATATTTTTCTTGATTTTGCGCGGAGTTAACATCCTAAGAAAAAGAAATAAATCATTAACAGTATTTAGCACATTTTCGCTTTAAAATATATTCTGTGATTTATAAGATGACCAGTGGTACTTTAATATAGCTAACACTTATAGTACTTAATATATTAAGTAGTACTTTAATACAGCTAATGAACACCATCTTACACATGGAGTACCTCAAGGAAGTATACTTGGTCTTATTTTGTTTACCATATTTACAGCAGATTTAGCAAACGTAATACCAACAGACTGCAACATTCATATGTATGCTGATGACACCCAAATATTTGTTTCTAGCGATGTCATGGAAGTGAACAGTACAGTTATTAATCTTAATCGATGTTTAAATAAGATTTCAGGGTGGTCATGCAATAATGGACTAATACTGAACCCAAGTAAAACCAAAGCGTTATGTATCGGGACAAAGTATCTTTGTGAACTAGCAAAAAATAATTTGGACGTTAATTTAACATTAGGGAGTATCGTGGTAGATTTTACTGACAAAGCAAAAGTTGAAAGTCATGTAAATTCTAAACTAGGTTTATGTTATGCTAAGTTGAAAACATTGTATCAGTATAAAAATCTGTTAAACAGTGATCTTAAGTGGAACTTGGTAAACGCACTGATCCTGAGCCAAGTTGATTATTGTAGTTCGGTCTATTACAAACATTTAAATAGTGATGTGCAAAACAAGCTGCAAGTCATGCAGAATTCTTGTTTTAGATATGCATTTTCTGAAGTGAAATATAGAGAGCATATAACACCTTATTATAATCAATACGACATTTTAAAACTTTGTAACAGATTCGAACTTCAATTTGCAGTATTACTTTATAATATCTACAAGTCAAATAAACCACAATATTTTTCAAGGCTCTTAGTAAAACGCTATGAGATACACAAATTCAATTTACGATATGTAGAACAACTAGCAATTCCAAAACATTCAACAACTAAGTTTAAAGCATCATTTAGTTATATGGCTAGTATTATATTCAACAAATATATTGAAACCTATAATATGAGTAAGTCAAAACCTAGTTTTGCGAAACCATTAAAAAAAGCCGTGTGACAGTTTAAATAGGAATTAGCATGGGTATCACCTAAATCTTATGGTAAATTATGTATTATGTAATGTAACATGTATTCAATAAACTATTATTATTATAGTCATTAAAAAAATCGTTATCATCTCTGGCTATAAACGGGAGAGATGGAAATAGCGATTATGTCGGAAGCTCGAAGCGAAACTTTGTTGTCAAACTTTTAACAAGTGGCTGTGTCACAAATGTAAAATACAAGAAGACTAAAACTAAGGAGACCGAAGTCTTTCGGTGTTATGGTCTCATATCTGTCCGCCTCCAGAAGGCGCTGTAAGCAGTGCTGTGCTCGAGGTCACGTGATCTGCTGAATTCACATGATGATGCGTATGCTTACATGCTGTTTCGCTTTAATAAAAATACAATCTGAATGTTAAATAATATGGTTTGAAAGTGTGAAATACTGTGTGAAAGTGTGAAATACTGTGTTGCATTGTGTGATACAAGAAGTGTTCCTAAACGTCAGAATAACTGGACATTATTTCAAATTGTATGTATGAAACAAATATTGAAACAAATTTCATACAAACTGATGTATGTATGAAACGAAATATTTTCCATTGTTGTATTGCTAACATTGAAGCACGTAACATAAAACATTTTGAAAACATTTTCATATTGATAATTATGAAAATTTGTAATTGCAAAGATAACAACAAATCAACGAAAAATATCAAGCGTCTGCCACATATCACTGTATTGCACCACGAACATTCACACGGACTCTAACGCACACAGATTAGTACAAAACAACACTGCTTACAGCGCCTCTGGAGGCGGACATATTCGAGTTATACAGGTTATACATCGAGTTATTCCCTGCGTTATAAGCGAAAAGCAGCAGCTCTGTCTCATTAGTTCTAGTATTATTGGTAAAATAGATAATGATTGGCACATGTGATAGCCTTGACAATTAATTTAGGTTAGAAACTTAGGATCAAGAATAGAAATACTTAATTTTTTGCTCGGACAACTTTGATGACGGTTTTTTAATGGCTTGTTGAACACAGAAACACTATTGATGCTATGGTCTGTGTAATGAAATGTTTCAGGGCCAATTTCAATTTTGTTTGTGAAGCCGCCATATTGGTATCACTTTATTTATACTAATATTGTCATTAAGTTTATACTAGTACTATTTTTTACACATGGAACGAATGGCATTCATTCCCTCTAGTCTATTCTAAATCTCGGTGAGTAATACCGAGTAGAGAATGCGTATATTGTCACAGTGTCACCTTTTTTTTTTATCTCTTTTTCATATTTTAAATCTCGGTGGTAATACAGCACAGCAACTTTGGACCTGCTGCCAACTGCATAAGAACGAAATTTAAAATTCAATAAAACATTATGTTACAGTTTCGATTTCAATATTATTGAGTGGTGGCATCACTGCTCACATTTCATAGCATGTCATCGGTGACGTGCATCGGTTTCTAAGTCAGTAAGCGTCATTGTTTTCGAAGTAATCGCATTTGAAAGGATCTTAAACATTCTGTATACATCGAAATATTTCGTAGGGGTGTGTGAATAGTGTTGAATCGAATCGAATATTCGAACTACTGGAATAATTCGAATTGTTCGAATAATTCGCACAATTCTATTCTAGATTATTATATAATAATAATAATAATAACTATTGTATGGAGACATACAAAAAAAAACGTCATCAACTCTGGCTATGAACGAGAGAGATGGAAATAGCGGTCATGTCTAAGCCGGTTATGTCAAACTTTTGACAAGTGACTGTCACAATTTGTAAAATAAACAATGGCTGTCATATGAAGTGACAGTCTTGACAAGTAAATAAAGGTTATAAATTCGATTAAGAATAGAAATACGTATTTTTTTCTCAACCAACTTTGATGACGTTTTTTTGGATGTCTATATATTCGAACAGTTGTGTATTTTTTTATGAATGTACCAAATCGATAGGACTTATAATCAAGGCGCTAGAAGACGTTAAAGTTGTCAATGGAAACAACTTGAAAAATTGAACTTTGACGTCCTCTGGCGCTTTTTTAAGTCGCATCGATTTGGTGTAGTTACACCACTAAATACATAACTCATCAAGCACAACAAGAAGTCAATTTTGGGGGGCAAATAAACTGCTTGTCAAATTAGAGTAACACTTTTTAAATTCGCGCTATTTTCGTATTATTCGGGTTAGGGGTTTTTAAATTTCGGTAGCCTATAGAGTGGGTTTTAAAGCACCGAAGTCGCTACGGCTGTGTGGCTTAAAGCTTAAACAGTTCGACATCCACACCTCAAAAACCAACCCCATGTCGAAAATTGAATTCACAAGATTTTGACAGCAATTTTAGAGACCTGCAGGGTAGACTTGCCAAGTAAAACCCCATCCTGGCACACACTAAAACCTCCTCAATAAGTTCGGTGAATATGGTCGCTATCCCATCTCTTCCACACATTTTCAGACCCTGTAAACCACCCTTTGCATTTGAGCTGGGTTTTGAGTGGTTTGACCTCTGTTGGGCGAATCCATTGATCTTAATGCTGCTAAATAAACTGATAATGACAACTCGCTCTCACCTGTTGACAACTCAAGCACCCCTCCAGGCCAAACCTACACCGACCTCCCACCCTCACGTGGTTCGGTCCCTGTAAGAGGCTGCGTGGGATGTCGTTTTGTCTCAAATTCATGTCATAGCATTACTTGAAGGCTTTTGAAGTTAATGGGACCCACTGCGGACAGTCGACAGGCGTCAAAAGTGAAATTCCACCTTAAATCCACTCCCTGAAATTTGCCGGGCTAAGGAGTTGTAAATAGGTCTTGATGCATGGGGCGATTCTGAAAGGCTTCCTGAGGATGCTCGAACCCTTTTTTGGCCCACCCCAAGTCGTCCGTCTCCTTCTAATCCTCTTTTGCATCCCATCACTCTTTTTTGGTCCTCTCTGGTTGGTGTAGGGGCGGCCTTGAGGGGTGCTTGAGTTGTCAAAAGGTGAAAGCGTAGCCCTCCACACGCTAAAACGCGCACAAAGTGGCGCTAATTTTGACAACCAGTTTATAATACCGTAAAAATCTGTTTGCAGAAGCATGTCTGATAGTTTCTAACAGTCAGAAATCATATGGGCCTAAGGATATATTGATTTTTTTATTCATTTCATTTACAGTCAAAGTCAGATGGACAATTACTTCTGACAGTTGAAAACTATCACAAACCAGTGATAGTGAAAAGAGATAGATAGTGCATATTAATAGGTTTTTACCTCAGAATCTTCCCGATGAGTCAACATATGCCTGGTTAAACTGGTTCTCCATTTCGCCTTATAGGAACAAAAACTGCAGTCATAAGTTATTACCTTGGAAGCATCTTTATGAATTGACAGGTGTCTGGTTAAATAGCTTTTGCGTTTTGCCTTATAAGAACAAATATTGCAGCCATAATTTGTTACCTCAGAAGCATCCTTATGAATCAACATGTGTTTTTAAATAGCCTTTGCGTTTTGTCTTGTAGGAACAAACACTGCACTCATAAGTCGTTACCTCAGAAGCTGCTTTGTGAATCAGCATATGTTTTGACACATATTGTTTCCACTTCGTCTTGAATGGACAAAACGCGCATTGGTAAGTTGTTATCTCAGACGCGTCCTTATGGATCAACATGTGTTCATTTAAATTGCCTTTCTGTGTTGCCTTATAGGAACAAAAACTGCAATCATAAGTCGTTACCATTGAAGCAGCTTTGTGGATCCGCATATGTTTGGACAAATTTTCTTTCCACTTCGTCCTAAATGGACAAAGTGCACATTGGTAAGTTGTTACTTCTGACGCATCCTGGTGACACAACACATGTCTGTTTAAATTGCCTCTCTGTTTCGTCTTATAGGAACAAATACTGCAATCATAAGTCGTTGCCTCCGGATCATTTTTGTGAGTCCGCATATGTACGGGCAAATACATTTTCCTCTTTGTCTTATATGGACAGAGTGTGCATTGATAAGTTGTTACCTCAGACATATTCTGATGAACCAACATGTGTCTGGTTAGATAAATCTTCTGTTTTGCCTTATAAGAGCAAACTTTGCAGTCATAAGTCGTTATTTTAGAGGTATCCTGATGAATTAACGTGTGTCTGGTTAAATTGCCTTTATGTTTCGTCTTATAAGAACAAAAACTGCAGTTATAAATTCTGCTTTTCGAGAGACTTCTTATGGATAAGCACGTGTTGGGACAAATCTTCCTTCTGTTTCACCTCATAGGGACAGAGCTTGCAATAATAACGTGTTTCCGCTACATCTGCAATTAACTTATGACCCTTGGGGTGGTACATTTCTATTTTAGAAGCATTCTAAGGAAATGATACATATAAATTTGATTCATATTATTAAAATCAGTGTTCGGATGTCGCGGTTTTCACCTCGAATGGCTCCTATGTATTTATATAAGTTAGAATTTGATACAGATAGGAAAGAAAGTGCAACCCTAAGATATACAGGTATTCCCAACGATTCACACCACCCTTTTAAATAAAGTAAAATAAAATGGCAAAGCAATGGCAAGTTTTAATTTTCTAATTCACCGTTTGTTAAGTTTCCTCCTCAGTAAAGAGACGTTTGAACATGAGAAAAATTTAATATACAGTGTGTCCCAAAAAGTTGGAAACAGGCCCGCAGAGTTAAAACTATTACTATTTTCAAAAAAGTTTCCTACAAAAAACATTCGCATCATAAACCGCCATCGGCCAGTCCAAACGACGTCGCCATTTCTCTACAGGGTGTTTCAGAAATAAGAAAAACTGTTTCGGTTAAATGGCAACACCGCTTAATTCGCGTCTAAGCAAAGAACTTATCAAGGAAAGTTGTTCAGAATGCCGAAATATGGCGATATACGAAAAATCAACGCGATAGTCAAATGTTTACGAATTAACGCTGCTGACCCAAGTTGGAAGCAGGACAAGAGGAATGTCGAGGTCGTTTTGACTGGCCGATGGCGGTTTATGATGCGAATGTTTTTTGTAGGAAACTTTTTTGAAAATACCAATAGTTTTGACTCTGCTGGCTTGTTTAAAAACTTTTTGGGCCAGCAGCGTTAATTCGTAAACATTTGACTATCACGCCGATTTCGTATACCCCTATACTTCACATTCTAAACAATTTGTCTTAATAACTTTTTTTGATTAGACGCGAATTAAGCGGTGTTGCCATTTAACCGAAACAGTTTTTTCTGATTTCTGAAACACCCTGTAGAGAAATGTCGACGTCGTTTTTACTGGCCGATGGTGGTTTATGGTGCGAATGTTTTTTATAATAAACTTTTTTTGAAAATACTAATAGTTTCGATTCTGGGGACCTGTTTTTAAAGTTTTCAAAAATATTAATATCGATTTGGTTTATAATTCTAAAAATACATACTACATACGTTTTTGGGCAACCCCAAAGATAAAGTCGACAATAACGAAAAGTCTGGAATATACAAAATAAGTTGTAAAGATTGTGATCAAAAGTATATTGGGCAAACAAAAAGCTCTATGTTGATGGACAGTAGACAGTTGGACGCTTTTGAAAGTTTAGAAATCATAAAATGTAACAGAAGTATGAATAAGGACAATGGTCCGACACCCAACAGTGCACTGTTCGCTCCTGATAAACAATGAGAGCTGTTACGGTTCAGTGAACCGTTGCGGCAAATTAAGTATAAATAGAGTAAGTATACAGGTTAGAATTATGAACTTGGCATCTTCTTCTGAAGATGCCAAGTTGGTTGGCGAAACGCGTGTCGAGAAAAAGTATAGCTCGATGTTTCGTGGAAAACGTCCGGTTTTTTACTAATTCAAACATTAGGATTACATCCGATGAACATTACGTGAAGAGCCCTTCAAGGTTAAAACGCCGTATGTCCGAAGGCTGATTATAATGGTATTTTGTTACCTGATTAGGATCACTTTTGATGGAAATATTGTTTGTCTCCGGGTTATCAAATTTATTCACAAAGGATTTAATTTCACTGTCTTCAGATGGCATCACACTGGAATGAATTAGTGAAACTCTATTATTTATATTCCAAAAAAAAAAAAAACTATACTGCTAAATTAAATAAACACATTCTCATATGCTTACTACAGCTATTAGTACAGTCCGGCCACCGATTGGCGAGACAAAATCGGTGGTCGGCAGTGGTTACGCGGTTATGCGTTCTGAAAGTGTACAGCAGATCGCATATCGCTACTTGTAATTTAGTTCACCCAGAGCCGTGGAGTAGATACGCTACAGGCTATATTTTTACGCGATACTGAAGGAATAGAACGTTTAACATTAAATATTATGTCCGACGTGCCGAAGGGTAAAACAGGACCTCACGCCGAAAAAGTTAATAAAGGGTATCCCCCCATAAGTATGGTGAAATGCCCCCCCTTTTTTTATTTTCTTCGCATGATGAAAGTGTTTCTTAGAGCTAATTATGAAAGGTAGACCGAATTTTAGGTCCAAAACATTTTCCTCTCAGCTAGGTATGAAAAAAAACCCGTTTTTTTACGCTTTATTTTTTTTTCTCGGTTTTTAACTGTCGAAAAAATCTGAAAAAATTCTCGAGTACAGAAAATATGATTAATTTTATGTAAAAAAATTTTCAAGCTCATTCAAGGTCACTATGACATCTAAAAAAAGTATTCAAACTTTAAAAATCCCATATCTTTTAATCAAAATAAGCTTCAGGCTCAGATTTTTAATATGTTATGTTTTTAACTGTTTTTTACTACTTCAAATTTTTCAGATTTTTATGAGTGGTAGGTCATGCCCAAATGTGCGAAAAATCAATTTTTTTCCGTGAAACGACTTAAAACGGCTTAAAATCATCATTTTATAGTGACTTGATTTTTTATTGCACTAAAAGGACTCAAATGACTTCAAACAATTAAAAAATATGTTCATTAAAAACTAGAAACTAGTAGTTTTTATATTTTTTAATTGTTTGAAGTCATTTGTGTCCTTTAGTGCAAGAAAAAATCAGGACACTATAAAATGATGATTTTAAGCGTTTTAAGTCGTTTCAGGACAAAAAAATTGACTTTTCACCCTTTTTGGGCATAACCCACCACTCAAAAAAATCTGAAAAAATTTGAGGTAGTAAAAAACAGTTAAAAATATGACATATTAAAAATCTGAGCCTGAAGCTTTTTTTGGTTAAAAGATGTGGGGTTTTTAAAGTTTGAATATTTTGAGGTCATAATGACCTTGAATGAGCTTGAAATTTTTTTTACATAAAATTAATCATATTTTCTGTATTCATGAATTTTTTCAGATTTTCGACCGTTAAACCCGAAAAAAAAATGAACCTAAAAAACAGGGGTTTTTCCATACCTAGCAGGGAAATTTTGGACCTAAAATTCGGTCTACCTATTAGCCCTAAAAACACATTCATCATGTGAATAAAATAAAAAAAAAAGGAGGGGGAGGCATTTCACCATACTTATGGGGCATACCCCTTATTAAGGATTCTCAGATCTATACTATAATGGTGCTGTAATATGTGTGAAGAGACCTAATGTGTTGGGATAAATATGACTGCGAAAAGCACGTTAATATTACGCAACATATACAGAAAAAGACTGGCGTTCCTTGAAAAACACAATTTATGTTCGATTTACTGGTAATGTTGGTTACGTGTAATGTTCCATTGCAGATACTGGAGAAAACACCTTTTTAGGATTTCTGGAATAAATACTGTTCCCAGATGATGTTACCAAGCGGCACAATATTACTCTAATATACAGTTTGTGTAAAGCCGACATCGGCCAGTTGTGAAAAAGGACAATGCTACCTTAACCTTCTAACGCCAAGCACAGGTGGTGAGAGGGCCGGTCTTATTCCTCACTACCTTTGATGCGTGTGCGGTTGCTTCTTATCTGTCGTCTCAGTTCTGTTTGTCCTTTTTCATAACTGGTCGATGTTGGCTTTACACGCGGTATACCAACTGCACAGTCCAACGACGTATTAATGCTGAATTTCGATAACAAATTCAATAACATTATAACATTATTCATTTTTCATTTCAACATTTTTTCCCGGTGACAGCTCAACATCCTCATGGGACACTATTACATAAAACTGTTTTCTCATTTCGAACAGTGGAGTATTAATTACTATTTGGATTTTTTATGTTATTACTACAATTTGTTATCGAAATTCAGCATTAATACGTCGTTGGACTGTGCAGTTGGTATACCGTGTGTGTAAAGCCAACATCGGCCAGTTATGAAAAAGGACAAACAGAACTGAGACGACAGATAAGAAGCAACCGCACACACCCAAAGGTAGTGAGGGACAAGACCCGGCCCTCTCACCACATGTGCTTGGCGTTAGAGGTTAAGGTAGCATTGTCCTTTTTCACAACTGGCCGATGTCGGCTTTAACAAACTGTATATTTGAGTAATATTGTGCCCCTTGGTAACAGCATCTGGGAACAGTATTTATTCCAGAAATCCTAAAAAGTTGTTTTCTCCAGTATCTGCAATGGAACATTACACGTAACATTAGCAGTAAATTGAACATAAATTGTGTGTTTCAAGGTACGCCAGTCTTTTTCTGTATGTTGCGTAATAGTCGTCTTTTAGTCATATTTATCCCAACACATTAGGTCTCTTTCACACATATTACAGCACCATTATAGTATAGATCTGGAAAATCCATAATAAAGGGTATGCCCCCATAAGTATGGTGAAATGCCCCCCTTTTTTTATTTTATTCACATGATGAAAGTGTTTCTTAGGGCTAATTATGAAAGGTAGACCGAATTTTAGGTCCAAAAAATTTTCCTCTCTACTAGGTATGGAAAAACCCCTGTTTTTAGGTTAAATTTTTCTCTCGGGTTTTAACTGTCGAAAAAATCTGAAAAATTCATGAATACAGAAAATATGATTAATTTTATGTAAAAAAAAATTTCAAGCTCATTCAAGGTCATTATGACCTCTAAAAAAATTATTCAAACTTTAAAAATCCCATCTTTTAACCAAAAAAAGCTTCAAGCTCAGATTTTAATATGTCATATTTTTAACTGTTTTTTTACTACCTCAAATTTTTTCAGATTTTTTTGAGTTGTGGGTTATGCCCAAAAGTGCGAAAAATCAATTTTTTGTCCGTGAAACGACTTAAAACAGCTTAAATCATCATTTTATAGTGTCCTGATTTTTTTCTTGCACTAAAAGGACTCAAATGACTTCAAACAATTAAAAAATATAAAAACTACTAGTTTCGATAAGTGGAATTTTTTTTCTTACTATTTTTAGTGAACATATTTTTTAATTGTTTGAAGTCATTTGAGTCTCTTTTAGTGCAAGAAAAATCAGGACACTATAAAATGATGATTTTAAGTCGTTTCACGGACAAAAAATTGATTTTTCGCACTTTTGGGCATGACCTACCCTCATAAAAATCTGAAAAATTTGAAGTAGTAAAAAACGGTTAAAAATATAACATATTAAAAATCTGAGCCTGAAGCTTATTTTGATTAAAAGATATGGGATTTTTAAAGTTTGAATACTTTTTTAGATGTCATAGTGACCTTGAATGAGCTTGAAATTTTTTTTATAAAATTAATCATATTTTCTGTACTCGTGAATTCAATAACATTATAACATTATTCATTTTTCATTTCAAGCATTTTCCCGGTGACAGCTCAACATCCTCATGGGACACTATTACATAAAACTGTTTTTCTCATTTCGAACAGTGGAGTATTAATTACTATTTGGATTTTTTATGTTATTACTACAATTTGTTATCGAAATTCAACATTTAATACGTCGTTGATTTGTCTAGAAAAGCTTAATTTTATGCAGTTATGAAAGTGGCATATGTCTATTTGAATTGTTCAATTTATTAAAAAATTGTTTCTGCAAACTTTAATCGATACTGGACGATGACAGGACATTATTATCATAACTGTCTCATTTTTTAAACCTCTCTAGATCAGAAGAATCATGTTATAATTAGCATGCAATAATTTCTGTTTTAATCGATTTCAATAAGTTAAAAAAAATAAAAAACCAACAAAAAAGACCAAAAATCAATCCTTTTCACTATACATGACCTGCAGATTTGAAATATGTAAAAATATACAGGATGTCCCATTTAAAAATCAAAAGTTGCATGCATTTCCAGTGAAACCGGAAGTTGCACAAGTATGCTGTGTAGACCATTAAATGTCATTTATACCAAATATGACATACACCAAATATCTATAGAATATCTTTAGAATTAAAAAAATGCCTGAAAGTGATTCCGTTGACATCCAATATATACAGGGTGACGTGATAAAATGTACAAACGCTGGGTGGTGATTGTACATCTCAAATGCAATAAAAAAGTTGCTCTTTACCATGGTCCGATTCTCAAGCATAAGGGAAACATTTCAGGATTTGTGTTTTTTCGGAAAAACGTGATTTTTCACCTAAAACTAACCATATCTCCTGAACTATACAGCAAATTTTAAAAAAATAACGTTGAAAAGCTCATTAAATCTTCTTGAAGGAAACATACTTAACAAGATTCACATTTAATTCTTGTAAGCATAGATACAATTCTAAATTTTAAAAATCTCAAAATTTCTAAATTTTTAGAAAATTTGACTGATCAAAAGTCAAATTTGTCTCTCAAAAGTGTGCACATTTCACAAAAACTTCATTTTTTAATAAGCTTTCCAACGGTATACTCATTTTTTGAAAACTTCAATTCAATTCAAATTCAAATATAAATGAACGTAGCCTCGATAGCAGGGAAAGAGAGAGCGTCGGAATCCCAACCGAGGCTTCCCACTAACTTGCATCATGTCATGTACCCTTTTTCATATCATGGAATTTTCGCCAAGTCTACACGTATTACCCTGTATATCCATTTTACATTCACTTCCTGCATATTATTGCAGTTTAACTTTTAACAGAATATATTACTGTTACCTGTCACACTTGTCTTCCTCTTTTTCAATATCAAGTTCCTCTGACCTAATGCCCAAACTTTCCTCGACCTCATGGTATTCCAATATGGTTTTCTGTTGATTTTGTGCGGTTTTAACATCCTAAGAAAAAGAATGAATTTATTAACAGTAACTGGCGCTGATTGGGATGAATTTTGATATTATGTATGCAAAATCTTATTATACCACTCATTTTGAACAATGTGTTAAGATGAGAAAATATATTTACCTCAATAATAGTGTAATGAGTTCACGTTATTATCACTAGTGCGGTAGTAATTTTCATTATATAACTCAAACTGTTCAAAATAAGCATTCTGATAATAAAATAAAGACAAAATAAATATAAGACAAAAACATAATAAAAAAAAAAAACACAAAACATATTTTTTAAATTATTTAACAATAAGCAAACACAAAGAATCCATCCATACATCAATCAATATTATTTCTAAATACTGAATAATTTTTATAAGAATCTGGCATCAGTGCCCTCTAAAATTTAAACACGTGTTTGATCATGTGCATAGATAATGGAAAAGATGGGTCAATCAATCTTATACTTTTGGAAACAAGTAGACAGTGGCTCTCACACTACTGGTTTATCGCGTTTGAATAATCCGCACGTTTCTGCATCCAGTGCGAGTCAGGGCTAAAACACCAATACGAACTAAAACGACACCAAACGATTACAGCATGAAATCTGAATCTGATATGTCAATATCGATCAATGGCCTCTTAGATATAATAAATTTGTCTCTGGATTGCCTCTGTCAATATACAGCGCCCTCCTTGGCGGTAAGATTAACTAATTTGGCTATGCCAGTTTTGTAATCCTTTTGAAACGTATCTTTTGTCTCTGTATGCGTCGGGTTTTATTTTATATGAAGTATAGATGGATTTATTTCAAAGTGCGTATTGATAGCGTTTACCTCACATATAAACAGGTTTTACCTTGTGATAAATCAACATGTGTTTGGTTAAACTGGCTTTCCATTTCGCCTTATAGAAACAAAAACTGCAATCGTAAGTTGTTCTCTCAAGAAGCATCCTTATGGATCAACATATGTATTGTCAAATAGCCTTTGCGTTTCGTCTTGTACGAACAAAAACTGCAGCCATAATTCTTTACCTCAGAATCAGCTTTGTGAATCAACATGTGGCTTTTTAAATGGCTTTTCTGTTTCGCCTTATAGGAACATGAACTGCAGTCATAAGTTGTTATCTCAGAATCATCCTTGTGAATCAGCATGTGTTGAATTAAATGGCCTTTGCGTTTCGTTTTGTAGGGACAAAACTGCAGTCATAAGTTGTTACATCAGAAGCATCCTTATGAATCAACGCGTGTGCGGTTAAATTGCCTTTATATTTCGTCTTATAGGGACATAGTGTGCATTGATAAGTCGTTACTTCAGAAGCATCCTTATGACTCAACAAGTGTCTGTTTAAATTGCATTTATGTCTTGTCTTATAGGAACAAAACGCACTGATAAGTTCTTATTCTGAGACTTCCGGTGAATAGGTAAGTGTCGGGACAAATATCTCTTCCTTTTCGCCACATAAGGACAATGGCAGCAATAATAAAGTGTATCCGCTACATCTTCAATTAACTTATGACCCTCGGGATATTTCATTTCTATTTTAGAAACATTCTGAGGAAAAATACATACATTGATTCCTAGCATTATAACTAGGGTTCGGAATG
This sequence comes from Aromia moschata, assembly GCA_029963805.1. NCBI lineage: Eukaryota > Metazoa > Arthropoda > Insecta > Coleoptera > Cerambycidae > Aromia > Aromia moschata. The sequence continues at coordinate 30,741 of JAPWTK010001401.1, forward strand.
TTTGCCATCACGCGTGGTAAACTGCGTTAGACTATCCTGCGCTCCCGCAACGATAGCGTACCACTGCGCATACGCGGAGTCCCGGCGCACCGTTGGCAGGGTCAATGCCGTACGTAGCACGGGCAAGAAATACACGCGTATATAATTTATAAGGCGCTTAAAAAAATGGTTTATACACTCAACATCACATATCCGAACTTTTCCGTTCTTCAAACTTCCACATTTCCGAACTCGTCACCTCGGGATAACCGAACTGCTGACACATGCGCAAAGGGTTTTTCTGCCTCATTCTAGTGCTTTTATTTGTTTTCGGTTTTTATGCAAAATAATACATACATGTGTACATGTTAATAAAAAGAACGTTTTTCTAAACAAAAAAAAAATGTCAGGTGCAAAGGAGAGAGTGATGTGGGTAATAATTTTGTAATTCAAAGTAAAGGTTTGTTGTATTGAACATTTTGTTGACGTAACCTATAATAATTTAAAACTGAAATGAAAAATGATGAGAAAATATGTATTTTTAAGAAAACCGCAGATACAAAACAAACATTATTGTACTGTTTATTTGCAAAAGAAAAGAGCCTGCTAAGAGGCTAACCTTGGAGCAAAAGCTGGATCTGATAAATCACGCAAAAAATGGTGTTAAAAATGTTGATCTATGTAAGATGTACAATATCTGTAAATCGTCAGTGGCAGAAATTCTTGGGAAAAAAGAAATTTACTTGTCGGAAGTTGAAAAAAAGACGAAAATTGAGTGAACGGATTGAACAAAAAAGTGCACCTGTACTTATGATACGCCATTTGAAATAAGTGTTGTCCACTGGTTTGTACAAAGAAGAACTCTTGTAGAACCTGTCTCAGGTGTGCTGCTGAGGGAGGGCGATTTCTCTTTGCTGAATTCTGTGACAATCGAAATGTTTGATAACAATCGCATTATTGTGTTTACATTTTTTCTCATTTCAAATTTCGCGGTTTTTGTCGTCAACCAATCAGCGACAAGTTCGGTTATGTGGAAGTACAAGTTCGGAAAAATCGTGAGAAAAAGTTCGGAAATATCGTGAGTTCGGATATGTGGATGTTGAGTGTACTTTCTTTTATCATAGAGTTTTATGCCGACCCTACATAATGGCACACATTTCCGGACCCTAATTATAACAGTATTTTGTTACCTTATATGGGTCACTTTTGATGGATATATGGTTTGTCTCCTGGTTATAATATTTATCCACAAAGGATTTCATTTCGAGTATCTTCAGATGGCGTCACACTGGAATGAAATAGTGAAACTATTATTTATATTCCAAAAAACTATCCTACTGCTAAAGTAAATATATCGTCATACGATTACTACTGTTATTAGATGTGTGTACAGGGTGAGTACATGAGAATTCCCATCGCCCTTTCTGTATTATTTTTAGCTATAAAAAATACAAGGGCAGTTTATTTTTCCTCAAATTTCAAAATTTCCTGCCAGAAGAACAATTGAAAGAAAAATGTAACAACTGTTTAACATTATTTTTTTAAATGGAACACCCTTTATTGTATTTCGTTGAATTCTGCTTGTTCTTCCGATTATGATGTGTCGTACTTTCATTTACAGAAATATTATGCATAGAATATACAGGGTGGGAGTCAAACTTAACGCGACAAACGAAAGGTAGGATAGGGCATGTTATTCTAAGCAAAAAGTTCTAATAAACATGTGTCCGGAAATGCTTCTAGAACGCTACGGACGTTTAAAGGATGGCCCAGCCCAAATTGGTTTTCTTGCCTTTTATTTCAAAAACTGCTTAAAATAATTGGTTTAGCAGTAACAAAACAAACTAAAATTTTACAAAAACTAAAAATGTCACCATCATTTTCAATGCGAAGTTGACATCTGCGAGATGACTGATTCATTCACTCCGCTGCCTTATTAATTAAAAGAGAAGCTAGGCCTTGATAACAATTGAAAGTGTTTGTTTGACAGCCTTGTTTGACGTGTCGATTGAATTCAATTTGTCACTAATTTTAAGCTAGTTTATGAGTAAATTGCGAAAACATGCCAAATACCTACACTACAAGTGAATATGCGGATATTGTGTTTGTTTACGGTGTTACATGATGGTAATGCGCGCGCTGCTGTGAATGAGTACGCCCGAAGGATTTCCAATGAGAAGAGTGCCCGACAAAGCGGTATTTACTAGAACATTTCAACGATTAAGAGAAACTGGGACAACTTCTTCGAAATCGCGAGCAGACGGTATTTTTGCACTCCTTCATAATAATCGAAGAACAGAAAATATCCTAGAACACTTCGATCAAATACCTTCAAGTACCAGGAGATGTTCTTTGCAATTAGGCTATTCCCAGAGCATTGTGAATCGAACTCTGAAGCAGATGGTCGCCACCCCTATCATTTCCAGAAGTTCCAGAATTTGCTTCCTGAAGACCTACCTCGAAGAGAATTTTCAGAGTGGTTCTTGGAACAAATAACAAACGATGCTTCTTACTATCCGGAAGGTGATTTGGACGGACGAAGCAACTTTTACCCGTAGTGGTATCTTTAACCAACATAATGCGCATATTTGGGCCCATGTGAACCCGCATGCTGTAAAAGAACAACATTTTCAACATGAATTTTCGTGCAACGTTTGGATGGGGTTATGCGACGATGCACTCATTGGTCCATATTTCTTACCTCCAAGACTAAATGGTCGCCTTTCTTCATTTCCTGGAAAATGGTGAAGCAATATTAGATGACATGCCTCTAATTGATAGAGCAAACAGGTGGTTCCAGTTAGACGGTTGCCCAGCCCATTACACTCTACTAGTGCGGCAATGGCTTCACAACCATTTTCAAGGAGTGGATTGGTCGCGGTCGAGACTGTCCCCGTCCTTGGCCTCCCGCGTTCCCCGGACTTAACCACTATGGATTTTTTATGTTTGGGGCAGAATGAAGAGCAAAGTTTATGCTGAGCCCGTCAACGATGAAGCTAGTCTCGAGCGAGGATCTTGCAAGCTGCCAAGAAATACCACTAGCGGAGTATCGTGCAGCCAAAGTAATCAGTCATTCGCAGATGTCAACTTTGCATTGAAAATGACGGTGGACATTTCGAGCAGTTTTGAAATAAAAGGCAAGAAAATCAATTTGGGCCTGCCATCTTTGAACGTCCGTAGCGCTCTTAGGAAGCATTTCCGGACAGATGTTTATTAGAACTTTTTTGCTTAGAATAACATGCCCTATCCGTACCTTTCGTTTGTCGCGTTAAGTTTGACTCACCCTGTATAGGGTGATTGATCAAAACCTTGTAAAAAGAACTGATTTTTGAAAATTTGGACCAAAGCTAATCATGGCGAACTTAATAAAAATATTTTCAAGATGACTGCACTTCTGGTAATGCTGGAAGTCAGCATCAACTTCTTTTACTTTCATATTTATTTTATGTTAGCATTCCCTATACCTATATTTAATTGTTTTTTGGTTATTTAGCGTCTTTTTATTCATTTATAAGTTTTAATAAATCATGACTTTTCAATAGTATGCCATGTAAATAATTGTACTAATTTTACTGTTACTGTATGTATAGTGTCCCTTCTGCGTTAGTCAACATGAAAAATCAAGAATATTCTAATATGGATATTAATATACTACACGCTTTAGATGCTTGGAACAAAACGGCAGTGACACAAAGACTGTGAACTTTAGATATCTACAGGTTTAGAAAATTTTCTAAACCTGTTCTCTTAGACAATTCTTAACTTTACATCAGAAGTGAAATACCTCGGTGTAACCTTTGATACTAAACTAACTTTGAACCAGCAAAGTAATAATGTGGATGTATACTGTCATTGAAAAGACCTCTTTAACTGTTGCTTGGTGGCCTAATGCCAACAACAACTAGAAAAACAAGAGCTTAACCAAATACAAACAACCGCTTGCCTAAGCATAAGTGGCGTAAAACACCAACTAGAGCGATGGAGGCGTCATGCCTACCGCCACTAGACTTGAATCTAACTGGGCCGACAATAACAATGATGGTACGCCTCAAAGTTGATGGTATACAGATAAACGTGTGCAGCGGTGTAACCAGGGTGGCCTATGGAACGACGCTAGCAGCAGATTACTGACAACATCCCTCCCGAATTCATTTTCGAAAAACTTTATACAGTTATCATAAAAAGGTGAGAACAAAACCACTGTAGAAATAGCAATCAAAATCTTCATGGATGTTACCAAAGAGAAAGGAAGAAGCAGGAAGTGGGACATACTCAAGAATCTTGCAACTCTCATATGCATAGACTATGGATAAACATGCCAGCACAGTACAAATTGAGTTGAATCATTGTTGCTAAAGAGATCACAAGCAGGCAGATAGCGGGTAAAATGGTTAAAATCTACACAGATTGTAGATGTCCACCAGCTGACTTGGAAGCGGACTTCCAGCACTGCTCAACAATGGAAAAGTCGTATAGAGCGGTGTAGAGATCGCCAAGGGGAGTAGATTGAAGGCAAAAAAGTTGTTACTGTAATTAGTAACGAATAAAAAAGTGTTATGACAGTAGTTCTGTTATTTAATAGTACACCTCGTATCTAAGCGGTCAGCCATCCTAATGTTTTAGAAAAAGGGTGGCGACATTGAAGTAGGGGATCTGTATGTTGGACAAGAATAGCCAACCATAGTAGATATTTTGTAAGTAGTCTCCTTATTCTTGCCTACATCCTCTTAAAATGGGCGATTCAATTAATTTCCAAGTTATCGTGGTGTTTTCTTAGGGACAATGTCCAGTGGGAGCCCTATTACAAAAACGAAAATTCTTCCTAGTAATCGCCCGATTAACTTACATTGCCGGTTTTTTTGCTTGGGTACTCCAAGACCTTCCTAGCAACTTAGCAGCTGCATGACTTTATCCCATAGTTCACTGAATTTCACATGGGTGTCTTCTTTAATCTGTTGTGTTATTGCTGTGATGGGTACCAAGGAGGGACTCGGCCTAAAATGCTTGAGTAGATGATGATGCTTTCCTCGCCAACCTATCAGTTTCATTATTGCCTCTGAACTGTGGGTGACCCCTCACAGCAAACAGAAATGTTGTATGTGAAAGCATTCTTTTACTGTTCCCATCAAGTGTAAGTGTAGAGTAGTATTTTTGTACTAAACTTCGCCCGTAAATAAAGACGTTTATTATTATTATTATTATTATTATCATTATTTTGTAGTAGCTACATGTAGCTACTATGGGACAAACATGCAGCTGCTAACTTGCTCTGAAGGTCTTGGGAGTACCCAAGCAAAAAACGGCAATGGTATATCGGGCAGCGACTAGGAAGAATTTTCGTTTTGTAACAGGCATTCCCAGTGGACATTGTCCTAAGAAAACACCACCATAACTTGGAAATAATTGAATCACCCATTTGAAGAAAGGATGTCAGTAAGAAAAGGAGACTATGAAATATTTACTATGGTTGGCTATCTTGTCCAACATAAAGCAGATCCCCTAGAAGCAATGTCACCACCCTTTAAAACATCAGGATGGCTGACCGGTTAGATACGAGGTGTGGCTATTAAATAACAGAACCACTGTCATAACACTTTTTATTCCTTACTAATTGCAGTAGCAACTTTTTGCCTTCAATGAGTTCCTTGGTGATCTAACGCTCTATACGACTTTTCATTGTTTGGAAAGTAGTGTTGAAGTCCGCTTCTGCCACTGGTTCAGAACTTGTCGCTTTTGCTTTAACGGCTACACTTTCGAATCTTGTCCCCTTCAGCACCGATTTGACGCGCTTGAAATAAAGACAAAACAGGGGCAAGGTCGGGCGGCGAATATAGTGGATGTTTCCAACACAGTATTTTGCAAAAAACGCCTTCACACAAAGCAGAATGGGCCGGTGCATTGTCGTGGTGAATCTTCTATGATATAGTCTTCCAGAAATCCGGGTCTTTATCTTCTCAAAAGCTCATGCGAGGGCCGTCAGAACCTCGATGTAACAATGTTGATTGACCGTCCTTCTCACCCTCAGGACCCAGTATGTGTAACAATCCCTTGAATGTCAAAAAAAGGATCACGATTTTCGACGCGCCACTGGTACGTAGACTAATTCAAACGACTGCTACAGTCAAACTGAGCCACCCACTGTCTTGTCCAGCGATCTCAGGGTGGGGAAAGTATCACCAGACACAGTTCTGTTTAAACTTTAAACTTTTTGCGACTATCGCAACGCGCTGGTAGTAGCATCAGTTCGGTTGGTTAATAGCCACACCTCGTATGTAGAGTTGAATTCCCAGGGGAGGAAGTACCAATAGGCCCAATAGGACCTAAGTGCTGCGGTCTTTTGAAGTCCCGCCCTCCCACTCTTCAGAATCTAGAATGTCAACGTTTTGTTTATTTTCGACTTCTCTGAACTATTTTTTAGTCTTCTTGTTCTTATTGGGAAGTTATTGAAACAAAAATACGATAAATGAAAACTACGAGGGTATAGAAAAAGTAAGATTTTCAATCCCTTTTTTTCATAGAAAATTAAATTTATTCACAACTTTACTTCATTGTTGGAAAGGTTGAACAATTAGCTACTTTTCACATAGTCACCTGACGATCAATCACCTTCTGCATCCTGGTAATCAGCTTTCTAATGCCGGCGTCGTACCACGTCGGGAAGCCAACTGACGACTGCTTCTTGCACTTCGTCGAACTGGAATTTCTGTCCCCCCAAATGTTTTTCTGAGAAACAAATGGTAGTCGCTGGGTAACGTCTTGGCTATAAGGAGGGTGCTTTCGAGGGACATCCCAGCCAAATTTCTTGATTTAGGGTAGTCTTGATGTGACACATGTGACCGCGTATTGTCATGATGCAAACACACGCCTTTCGTGATATACCCCTTCTTTTGTTCCTGGATGGCTCTGGGCTTCTTGTGGTTGTGGTGGTTGATTGTGGTTCCTTCGGCATGGATTCCACTAAAAGAACCCCTCCTGTCCCAGAAAACGGTCGCCATAACCTTCCCATGACTTCTGTGTCTTGAACTTTTGGGCTTCCGGTGAGGTCGGTGACGCCACTGTTTCGACTGTTGCTTCATTTCCAGGGTGTAATGATGTGCCCATGTTTCGTCTCAGTCTAACAGAGTCCAGAAATTCCTCGTCCTCTTCGTCGTGGCAGCGGACCATTCTGTGACACATTCCACGCGCTTTCTCTTGTGTTCATAGGTAAGCTGCCTAGGGACCCACCTGGCGGACACCTTGTTGTAACCGGGACCTCCAACACAATATTCTGCACGGTGAAGTAGCTACACTCTTCATTAAGACTTCTACTATCTCTGAAGGGTTATTCGCCGGATATTGCGTCCATCTCCTCGATTTGAGTTGTGAGGAGTTCGGCAAACTCGGCCTTGACGCTGCTCATCATGGACGTTTTCCCGGCCTTCGAGAATTCCGCGTCACCACTTCCGCACGTTTTTACCGTGCATACATTTCTCACCGTATACTTCCACAAATTTCTATCGGAGAAACCTTTTTTGCATTCAAAAACGAATGACTGAGCGCAGTTCACATCTGGCAGACGAGCACAGGGGAGCTCCATCGCTAACTTGCTAGCGACTGAGCTCCCATGGTCGTTGGACAATTCTAGACTGTGGGGTAGAACCAAGAATGGCACTGTTGTCAGATTTTACCTAGCAATTCGCGTATGGGAATGGCAACGTTGAGACCTTACTTTTCTATACCCCCTCGTATAATACAAAAATCAGCTTCCTGTAATCAAGAAGTTTTTCTTTAGATTAGAAGAGATGGTGCTCGTAAGCATGTGATTTATACGCAGGTAGAGAGAAGTGCATTATATGTAGGTAAATTCACCACATTTTGACATAAAAAATACAGCATAATTATCCATGTTACGTCCCTAGCAGTCTAATTTGCACTGTATATGCATATTGAATGTTCTTTCTGTCACTTCTGTATATTATTGCAATTTAACTTTTATAAAATCGGCATTACTGTTACCTGTCACACTCGTCTTCCTCGTCTTTAACATCAAGTTTCTCTGACTTAATGCCCATAAACATCCCTCAAACACATGGTATTCAGTCATGCTTTTTCTTAGTTTTGTTGGTTTTGGAACATCCTAAGGAAAATAATTAAATCATTAGCCGCGATGACAGCTCCATGGGTAAAGACACTGATCTGTATACTAACTGGATAGGCGGTAGGACATAAGTGGAGATACTAAGTGAAGATCCACCATTTTGTAAGACAGTAAAGAGACCAATCGCAGCAAACCGGTTTTTCGTGCTATGCTCATGATCATATATGGCGCGTATTTGAATGCGAAAGTGTATTAATACATCTGATTATTGGTAGATTCATGATGTTATTATTAGTGTTCTATCTATTTTCTCGTCAGCTGATAGCTAAATGAATATAATTTCTGTATACGAATGTGTCAGTTTACTTGCTTTTGTCCATTGGAAGCTTTTAAAGTCTTTTTAAAGTTAGCTGCAATCTTTGGGATACTTCTGAGCTTTTTTTTTTAATAAAGGTCCAGATATCGGAATATTTTTGTCTCGTACCTTACAGAACCAATTAAAAACTGCTTCATCAATCATCAAACCATCAGTTTTTGGCAATTTATTTTTTTGTTCTAGATTTCCATTTTTCCCAAAGTTTTTTAATATTATTTTTATTCTTCAATATACAGTTAACTTGCGTTTCTCTAACACTAAACTTTTCCATGAGTTTTTCAGACACTAAAATTATGTTGTTCTCTAGCCTTAATCATATCAATTTTGTCTCGAAGAGAGGTAAACATTTTTTTTTCCAGAATCCATACCCGACACTAATAAAATCGGATGTAAACTGAGTTAAAAACGCTCTCCATACCATCTAATGGCTTGTGTGACATCAGGAAATCACAAAAAAATGGAGTCCCAAAAAGGATTAAACACCAGGTTGAATGAATAAAAATATATAGATATACAAATATGTAGGTACATATATATGAATAGACCAAACGGAATATTTGATGGTGTAGAACAATAAACTGACCAGGTAGGTTCAAAAGTCAATTGAATTGAGAGTTTTAAAACAATAAGGAAGAAAATGGAAAGAAAACTAGAAGACACCAAATGGAAAGTACAAGAGAAATACCTGAAAAGTTAGAAGGACTGGGCCAACAATTACGTGTATGTAGATAATCGATTTAGGAGATGGTTCACTATCACCAGGAACCCGCTACAAAACTTAAATATGCTTGCTGAAAGGTCAGTACAAAAACTGCTTCAGCGTCACACATATGATGGACAGTCTCATGGTCCATGTATCTCACACAATTTGAAGCTGTCACAAAGGCGAATAGGTGGACGTCACAAGAAATGGCTACTATGGCTACTTCACATTACAAACAGTATCGTGGAGCATTAGAAATAAGGTGTGGATAAATATCTCCATAAAGTTTAGTCCAGTCTCCAGTCCCAGATCAAGAGTAGACAGCAAAGAAGCAACGAGTCTCTTCTAGAATACGAAGCTGACATCAAATGATTCATCCACTTGGCTTACCCTCAGCCACCAAAAAGAATTTCTTGAACAAATTGGCATACAGACTTTTGTTGACAGACTACTAGACACTGAAATGCAGCAAGCTGTGTGTCTTGGAAGATACCACGATTAGTGATACACTCGTAGCTGCCTCGGAATTTAAAGCGTCTAAGAAGTATCGAGGAGTTAGAAACTCAGGTAGAGGAGTCAGGTAAGTTAAATTCAACAAATGTCAATTACTTAAAGAATCCATGGACAAAATATTGTAGAATGAAATGAAATGAAATGAAACAGTCGAACTCACCAGAAAAGGCAACAAGGCTAAACTGTAGAAAAAAAAAACAAAATTAGGTATCTACAGTGCTTTTGCAAACCAGACCAAGGTACCAATCAACAGCATTTTTGACATCCATCGGGTCATTTTGGTGGATTTAACGCACTATCTTTATAGAAATCAGCATATTGACTGAAGACTTAAAATTTACCTGTCAGATCCATCTTCCTCCATTTTTAAGAGTAATATTGAAGCTCCTCTGACTTAATATCTTAAACATCTATCGATCTTATATTAAATACATACCTATGTATTTAATTTTTTGACCATCTGAAAAAGAAAAAACTATTACAAATTAAGAGCAACTGGCGCTGCTTAGGAAAATATTCAATCATAGATCTACCTATGAGTCCTCTGAAAATCACAGAGGACGTTCATATTGAATCCTTTTACGTTATTCAAAACAGTACAATACAAACCATTACCATTACCAGATTAATTAAACAGAATAGTTTTATTAATTCAATAAGTCTAATACCACAAATGTTTAAATAGATGTAACACCGTCCTAACATCCTAATAACATCTATGCAATACAAATACAACCAAATACATAAACAATAAGAGAATAAATTGTTACCTAAAACCGAACCGTAACCTCAATTTGAAAAATACCAGAGCAGCGTTTGCCAACCTTTAGAGATTAGATCTTGGAACATTCTTATTAAAAATCTGTAGATTGTGTTTAGATGTTTTGTGGTAGATTTCGATAGATTCCATTTCCTTAAAGCCCAGTTTGACAATTGAGTATTCAAATTTTAATTAGGTAATTATAACGTAGTAAATTGTGAATCAATTTTTCCAATTTTACGTTCAGAAATTAGTGTTTATAGCTAATTTCACATCACCTGTATAATTAAAATGTTGGCTATCTTGCAATTTCTTGTTGTAATCAAATTTTTATGGTTATTTGAACTAAAATATATGTGAAGACGCACAATATGTAGATTTATTTCAACAATAGTTCAAAACCGTTCAGAACTTTATTGAGTTTGTATTTTACAGTCCAAACCATAGATAAAAGAAGAGATAGATGGAACTCTCTCATAGAATTACACTCGAACCCCTCTTAAGTCGCCAAATCCGTGCACCATTACCTCGCTTATGTCGCGAAATTTATCCTCTCTTAAGTCGCGATCATAACCTCAACTTGTTTGTGTTTTAGCTGCAAAAGAAATATTTAGAGATAGCACAGCACTTGTTATAACGAAAAATGAGCCAACTGAACGAAAAATCAATGTACGTATACCCGGTCGTGCGTGACAAAGTTCAATTTTCCACTTGAATGAATATTATAAAGATTAAATATTTTTAAGACACCTAACCTATTTTAAATCAATAAATGTATTACACAATCATTTTTTTCAATAAAAATTGTACATCCATGAGAATCCAATTTCCAAACGTAGTTCTAAAACTTTTACAGGCGGCGACTTAAGCGGGACGGTTTCGTGAAATACTAGGGGGAAACGTGGTGAAATAAGAGGGGATGTGAATTAAGCGAAGGTGAAATAAGAGGGGTTCGAGTGTAAATGAAACCGTGAAGCGCCATCTCTTGAATTGGTCTCAAACTAATTTTAACTAATATGGCGGATGGCGTTATATTCAAAAAAATATTCAAAAATAAAATACAGTTTGCGGACTCTTAAGAGTTCCATTATGGACAAAACGTATGTATTGTCATATAATATATATACGTTTCGTCCATAAGGGAACACTAAAAAGTCCACAAACTGTATTTGAAACTCGTTCCTCAAGAAATAATGTCTAAAAAATAAATTTTAAAAGACATGCTGTGGTGAAAAAGGAGGATATTTGAGATATTGAAACCATTAAATACCAAAAGCAATTGTTTTAGTTGTAAGATTCCTTTATTCACAACCACCTTTATACGCATTCACAATCACATTTATACACAACACAATCACATTTAAGTATAAATTATTTCCAACTAGCCATTTATATAAACTAAAAAAAGTAAAGGCATAACTTTCTTTATATGAAGTTTCATTTATAACACACATCTGGTTCCAGTTCTAGTTCTCCTTCTTTTAATGTAATATTAACTCAACTAATTTCTGTCTCAAATAAGAATATATAATACCCAATAAACAAATAAAACACAAAATAAATTACCATGAAACAAATTAAACACAAAACTACAAAACTTAGGTTTGTTAGTCTAGCAATTTATCGTAACGATCGAGTTGTTTCGATTTAACGTAGCATGTAAACAGAACATCGTAGCGATTTATTGGAATTGGCGAATTGGATAGGTGATGCCGGCCGGCATCCATTTCTGTGAATCGTAACGACATGTTGGAACATGTAAACTTATCGCTACGATTTGACTCGATTTTGCCTTTGCAGTTGCATCGGAAAGGATAGTTCGTTCTTTGGGGTTGTTTTTATTCGATTTTTGTTTTTATTCGTAAAAACTGTTGCTTTTATTCGAATTGGTAGCCATGGAAGTTATACAAACTCCTCGAGAGTTCTTGAGTGCATTTTTCGGAGTTACGATTTTTCGTAGCAGTAAACCGGCCTTTATCATAGTTACGTTTTTTATTACATTTCTGTGCGTAATAAATTAATATCAGTCGTAGTAATCAACTGAATTACAGGATCATGTATAGAACATAATGATACAAAAAAAACATGAAAAGAAACTGATAACAGATGAAAATTAAATTGCAGATTTTATTCCTCGAAAGATGGGTTATTAATAGGGGAATTTATTCTGCGATAGAGTTGATATTCGAAATTACGAATTACTCAGACGAATCGAATCGAATAATTATATTCAAACTTCAAATTGGATAATTATTCGAATAATTATCGAATCATAAATATTTATAAATATCAATTTAAAATACTTTAGAAAACTTAAAATAAATACAGAAAGTTTGATAAAATTATTTAATCTAAATTTTTATGTGAAAAAATTAATTAGGAGACAATTCAGACTTATGGTGACTAAGACGTTCTTCTTTCAGTAACAATGTTCCCAGCTGACGAAAATAGTTCTAATATTCGATTCGACTCGACACCATTTAATTCGAATATTATTCTCATACCCTAAAGGCCGCTTTACATTATATTTTTGCTATTTTTTCATTAAATGTATTATTTATGTAGATATGTTACATATGTGGAGATAATTTTTGATCAATATCGACCGTGGAATTGGAACGATGAAATAATTAATACACAATAATTTAAGTGTTTTAGAAAGTGTTTTGTTCATGAAAGGATGTTTACCTGCGAAAACGAAATTCGAGAGTTTAATTTTCATGAATGGATGAAACAACTATATAAAACAAATAAATGTAATACAAAGTTTTATCCACAATCAGAGCAAGTATCATCGGAATTTAATTTATAAATAATATATCTCAGTGTTAGGTCGAGGTGGCATTTTTAAAAAGTCGTTAGTCAACTTAGTAGGTGCTCTGTTGGTTTCTATACTTGTTACTTTATTTAATTCACTAGTAGATGTCACTTTACATAGTTCAATGAAAATAAAATACAGCTACTTTAAAAAATGATTGTGGCTAAAAAACAATAGATATTTGTATTGCTGTTTTTTAGAAACAGATATGATACAGCAACTTGATATGATTACGGATTTTGAATAATTAATAATACATAGATTTTTTGTTTCTTCATCTTTATATATATTGACTCAAGACGCTTTTACAGTAGAGCGATTTAAAGAAATAATATTTTCAAATAAGTAATAAATTACTGATTTGATATTGCTATTTAATAGCAATAATATTGGTTAATCTAATCTGGTCCAAGAAATACACGTTCAGTATGGTTAAAACCGCTAATCGAACGTGCAATTTTTTCCCAGTAGTAAGAGTATCGGGCCTTAGTCTGTACATATTGACATATCATCCTAGTTAAAATTACTAATAAAAATGACTCAAATATCCCTTATAATTACTAATAAAAAAAAAATAATGAAAGAAAACATAAAAAAATAAGTTTGTGACAACAGTTACGTGGTTATAGTGTATATTATGATAAATAAAAGGGCAATGTGAAACAGTTCTTAATTGTATTGATTTGTACATTTGCTTGAAACTCGTGCATAGTAGAGATAGCATTAAAACATAAAAGTCACTGTGAGATATACGAAGATCCATATATTTAAAAACACTATTTGGTAACCTTTGGAACATATACATGTCACAGACCTATTTCTTTTTATTGTTGCTATACTCTCCTCTTGCAACCCTCAGCACATATTTTTGATGGCTTACACACTGTGTTAGGTAAATCGTTGTGGTACTATATGTAGGAGTTTCTACGAGGTCAAATTAGTAACGTTTTTAAAATTTTGAACTTTGTTCTGGCGACAACCTGTATCCGAAGAGGGGAAAGGGGAATACTGAAGTTAGGGTGGCCACCGTCATATGGAATAAATCTAAAAACATCTTATTTCTTAGGAAAAACCCATATTTCTTTCACATGATTACGTTTATGAGCAGTTAATGAATCCATCTGGAGCCCCAACGTCATTTCTCGCATATTTTTTCTAATAGAGGGAAATAGATACTCAAACTTTTGTCACTTGTTTAGTATGTTGTTAAGCACAAAACAAATTTTTTTATTAAAAAATATTGCGACAATAATTTTGACACGCCTGGTAACGTGACCGTCTCAAAAAGTTGACCGTCTCAAGTACCTTACGTTGGCCACTGTAAAACCTCCAAAAATTATCAAATATCAATAATTGAAAACTTTTTATAAACTATATAAGTGTAGTTGGAGCCCCTACTAGAATCATCCATGAAAGTCAAAATTTACCAAAATGGAGGAAGTTTGAATTTTTACATACAGTTTTTCACGATTTTTCGCTCTTTAAAGTACTGTAAAAAATAACATATTGATTGTAGTAAGGATGACTCAAATCTACTTTTAAAATAAAAAAAAGAAAAAGAAACGATCGTCAAGTAGTTTTTGAGAAATCTTGGCCAATAGTTTGAAAAACACGAGTCATAGCATGATACGACATCTGTGGTACTTTTGTTAACTACTTACCATAGTATGGATATATGGACGCGTTATTAAAAAAAATATTTACATATGTAAACTACCGCTCGATTTCAATTTTTGATTAAAAAGGTGGGTCTGCTTTTGTTTCATAAATTAAAAAAAAAAGATATTCAAACAAACGGTGTTTGGGAATTTATTCTATATATAATTTACTACAAAAAAATGAAAAAAAAAAATCGTTTTTTGTCGGTTCTGATGAACCTCCTTTTAATAGAATAATCTTCAAAGAAAGTGATATTACGTTGCCGTTATAAAGATATACTCTTTTTTTGGATACCCTCGTTTTGGCAAGGACCTAACTGTTTATCAATAGTTAATAATAAAGATAGTAATCAGGCAAAGAAAAACAATTACGCTGGCCACCTTGTGAAAAAATGTCTGATATTTCTTCCACAAATATAAGAAATGCGGACTGACCGGATAATTGACAAATTCTGATCACGCACCTCCAAACTGCGTTCTTTAATGTGATATGCTTCTTAAGGGGATGATAGCACACGAGGCAAAAGTCCTCGTGTTCTATAGCCGTATAAGTTATGAGAGGAGACGGAACGGAGCAAAAAATACCGCTGCGAGCTGGCCGAGTTCAATCGGAGAGAAAGTATTCGTAAACACCGCAACTAGATCATATACCTAAATATGTAGTTTCGTTTTAGGAGGTTTTTAGTGATGGTTCGCTTCTATTTGAAAGCGGTCTTTTATATTTGAATGGGAAATTCTTGGGGAAAGAGTTCTTCTCTTGTAACAATACAACATATACTGAATTATTTAGCTTTATTTGTATAAGAGTGATTTGTCGAGCCATTTGTCAAACTTTTGCAATGTTATATTTCTAATAACTGTCAACACTATGGATGAAATATGTTTAGCAAATTTTGGTTTTGAGGATTATTAGGACCCTTTTAAAGAATTAGAGAAACGATTCTTTTGGTAAATTTGTAGATAATACTACACGATTTATTAATTTCGCTGTAAAAATACAGAAGTGGTTCGTTACTATAAAAAATTCAAGACTTCAACTTTCTTATTGGTCAACTTTCTTATATGAATCATTCAACTTATGTCTTTATCGAAATTTTATATGCTAATATACTCAAATGGGACGTTATACTGGTTAAAAATGCAAAAATCAATGAATCAAATACATAAAAATAAAGGTTTACATGGCGCTTCATATGTTAAATGCTATTACCAGTTGCACTGCTACCGTGTTTTTCGTCGTCTTTCATAATTTCACTGATATTTGTTCTGATACAAAATTTCATCGTGTTTATAAAAAAATGGAAAGCTACAGGAAAGCACACATTTTTGAATTTTGTTCTTTATTATTTCTGGTATAAAAAGTAGTTGAAAAAAGGATATTAAGTTCGGTTTGATTTTCTTCTGCAGGTGACCATGATAAAATAACAAGATTCCTTTTGACATATAATAGGCCAGGGCATTTGTCAAAAATAACCTCATTTCTTTGACAAAATAGTAACAGCACGGAAATATATATAAAAAAAAATAGGAAAAACTCCGTAAAATTGAATAAACTACTTTCCATAGCTGAATTTCGCCGCGTCAGATTCATAATGGCGTCAAGGTTGGCCAAAACACCTTTTTTTCGTTTAAAAAAAGTATATGTCTAAAAAATGTTTCAAAAATAAGAGTGTTCAGGTAGAACTTAGTAAAACAGACAATATAAGCCTAATTTGACTAATAAATAAATAAATAAATAAATTTTTTATTGCAAAAACAGCTAAAAATCGCGATTTGTTGCTTACCCAATATTCTTTAAAAAGATATAGTAATATTTTTCCATGAAACTGGAGGAAATGTAATCTGATAAGTAGAAAAAGCTGATATTTTGAACATTGCAATTCCTGATAGTTTTTTGCAAAAACCGCATTTTCGCAAAAATGCTTTTTTTTAAACTCCAATAATTCATACACAAATGCGCACTTAATCCAGAGTTCAGTTAGGGCTTAAAACTTTTTCAAGTCTTGTACTTTCTGCATACAATAAAGTGCGAATATGATTGTTATTATGCTAAAATAAGCGCGCAAAAGTCGATTTTTTTACCGGAAAAATTTAGCCTTTTCAAAAAGTTTAAATTATATCGAAATGGCGTTATTGCCATTCGTGTATAGCTGTTTTAAATTTAAAAAAAACTTACCCCAAGCGACGTTCTGGAGCCAAGATACTTTCTTCCAAAAATATTATATATTGTTCAAAGATATGCAACTGAAAACAATCGAGATTTAGCTGTTTTTTTGTACTAAAAATTGTGATGATGTATTTATTAAAGTCGGATTAGGCTTAGAATTGTTGTTTTAATAAGTTCAAAACTTTATATTTGGAACTTTTTTGGAGATTTCATATTTTATTAAAACCAACAGCATGTTTTTTTGGCAACTTTGACGCATATTTTAATATGACGCGTTAAATTAGTCAGGAAACGTAGTTTATTCAATCTTACGGAATTTTTCCGATTTTTTATATATTTTCGTGCTATAATCAATTGCAGCATCGTAAAGATGTATGGTTAGCGTCCAGTACTATAAGTAACCTTCGATACGAAATCGGCAATGTGAATAAATACGCATAAGATGTATCAGTAGAGAACCGATACAACCTGTGGTTCTAGCGCCTGCTAGAGACCAGCATATTCCGAGTCCAAAATTGCATCAACTTTAAGATTAATTATATACAAACGACAGCAGATAAACAGTTCAAATTTTAACACTTTATAGAGACAAATATTTTCTAAGTGCCTGTGCATGGGTTTAGTAAAATATTAATTTTTTGTATAATTTTTTTTATATCTCCGGTCTCCTTAAACGTGTTCAAACATGAATGCGAACAGTCCTAGATTATATAATATTATACCACTCGTAAAATTTTGAAACGATTCGATGATTAATAACGAAGATATGAATTTTCAAAAATAAGGTTGGGTGCCATAGTCCCTTAAATAATAACAATTCAGTTTATGCTGTCTTTTTAAATGCTTTTGCAGCTATACAATACATCATGCTCCATTATACTTTTAAGTCCAGTATACCCTCCTATAATCCAAATGTAAATGGTACAGATCGCTGCCTTTATTGATAATCATAAAAATCATATATACCTTGTTTATACCTATGTAAACAATCTCTACTTCATTGTCCGAATCTGTCTTTTAACCTTTAGACTGCCGGCATTTTCCCCTTATAAATGGATATTTTAAGGGCAAAGTTTATACATATAAACATCTAATACATCTAGAGAAGTTGCCGAGGTCACGGGTCGGCATATGAGCCAGCTGGCTAGCAACGGTCGGGTCAATGTTAAAAACTTTTCAGATTGTGTAAATTACTATATGTTTTTTTTTAACCGCATGTGCTTGATATATTGCAATGTAAAAAGCTACCAAAAATACTCGTAAAAGATATAGTCACCAATAAATCCACAAGAATGCAAACCGCCTAGCGAGGGATGAAATTTTTAAAAATTCGTTATTAGGTGGGTATTGATTTTTACACGATTTTTTTCCGTAAACACGCTGTAATATCATGTAAAATGCCCTGAAATTTTTAATCGATTGAGGTGGCATTACCTAGCAAGGGTGAAATTTTTCGAAAATTCGATTATTGTGCGGTTACTGATTTTATGAATGTTCTCAAAGACTCAAACAACATCAAATGATATTCGAAAAATTATTTTCCGATGTAATAATAATATAATAATATATACTCACCCTATAATTACTCCGGTAACCCCCTAGAGGTCCTCTCAGGGATCTGTGCGGGGGAAGGTGGCTATTATTATTATTTGCCATAACGCACTGGGAGTGACTTGAGATATTTCGGTAACGCATTTGCTTTACAGTTCTGAGGAAACCCAGAAAACTCAGGGTATTACCAAATCTAGGGCATGCAGATGGATTGGCATCTATGCATCCACACCTATACACTAGTGTATTAGTGGTTGCATATCAAACTTGACGGAGAAAGCGAGACAATTAAAAATCGCCACCCCAGCCAGGATTCGAACAACGCACCAGAGGTACATCATGACTGGAAAGACGGCGCGAACTCATGTTACCGTGCTCAATGTATAAATGTGAGTGCATAAAATTTTACAGTGAGGCAAATAATTCTTTAGCAATATCTATTTTTATATCAAAACACTTTCCTTCTGCTAAACTAGAGCCAACGACATGGACTGAAAGTGATATAGCTCCATTTTTTTAATTTTTTATAAATTTTAAATTTTTTTTATATTTGAGTCGGTTTTTAAATTTTTCTTTAATTTTCATTATAAATGAAACACTATTAGATAATAATTATATGGAATAAAAAAAAAATGTAGTTTCTGTTTTCATTTTTAAATAAATCACTTAATAACGAATTTTTGAAAATTTCACTCACTAGGAAGTCAGTCGGCATCTCAATCAATTGCGGAATATTTAGGATCCATTTGCTGATTACAAAGGCTATATACTAAAATCAAATAAAAGTTCAATAACGAATATAAGTTCAATAACCGGTTTTTTAAATATTTCACCCCATAGTTTGAAGTATCTCGACAACTGAAAAAGAACTCAGTTGTATCCTTTAGAATCAGAGAGCTAATAAATGGGAAAATTTTACTATAATATCTGTATTCATCACTTAAAACTGTTTCATTACTGTCCCATATATGAGCGACTGACTGTAGTCTAAAGGTTAAATTTGAATGCTATTTCTAGTTTACAGTACAT
>JAPWTK010001402.1:0-50338 GCA_029963805.1 Aromia moschata
AACCTAACCTAACCTAACACTAACCTAACCTTTTTTTTTTTTTGGGAAGGAGAAATCCTCAAAAAACACCCGGCGCTTTGGTGTTCTATCGCGCCGGGTGGTGGGGAGACTTACCGGCTAAAACCCCTCCGTTCATTCCCTCTGGGAGCTGTCTTGGAGTTCCTGGTATCATCCTTGTAGGGATATCCTTCGCGAACTCCAAGACCGTTATGCTTTTACTTTGTTGGTTGTTTTCCTACATCCCCCTGTCCGTTTACACGATTAGGGTTTCGGATTTCGCTGTTCCAGGTCTCTCTCCTGCCTATCCCTTTCCTCTTTTTCTTTCCTACTCATTACATCTTTTGTGAATTTTGCCACCATCTTCCATCTGCTTTCATTTGTCGTCATGCAGTTACCTATATTTTCCGGTGTTAACGTTTCCCCTATTTCTGTCTGTGCAGTTCTTCTGTAGCACTCCCACCCTTCACTTTCAAAAAAGATGTGTTCAGTGGTGTCTACTCTACCGCAGTACACACAAAGCTCGTCTAAATCTTTTCCTATTCTTTTTCAGAATTCCACCGGAAGGATCCGTGCCTGTAAAGAATTGCGTCAAGAAATAGTCCAGCGGCCTATATTGACAGCACGTCCATTTCTTGACGTCCGGTATAAACCGTTTGGTCCATTGTGCCCCCTCTGTGTGTTGTTTGCCAACGTTCCTGCCAGGTTCCCAAGTTTCCTCCCTGCTGTTTTCCTTCGTGTTTCTACTGTCCCTTCTCTATCCTGGTAGATCGCCCTTCGTTACTCCACTAGCAGATCAATTGGGGTGTTCCGGTGATCGCTTGTAGGGCCTTTGTAAATGCCGTACGGTACGCACTCGCTGTTCTCAGCAGCATTTTCCTTTAGACTTTTTCGAAAGTTTTTCTGTAGCTCCCGATTTTCATCGCAATGGCCCACACCGGTGCTCCGTACAACAGGGTGGACAGTCCTACTCCCATTAGTATCGTTCTTTTTGCGCTTGTATATTGTTTTGGTTTCCCGTAGGTGGGGCCCGAATGTTTGTTGCTGGTCGATAAAAATTCCTATGTACTTAATAAACTTTTTCGGTTTGATGGTTATCCCGTTATACGTGAATCCCACGCCACTCTTGTTCCTCCGCCCCTTCATCACGACGGCTTCTGTTTTTTCCGGCGCGAGGGTTAAGTTGTTCCCCTTAGCCATCAGTCAATTGTTTCCATGGCTAGTTTGGACATACTATTAATTTCCTCCTCGTCTTCTCCCTCTATTGTAACTGCGAGGTCATCCGCGTAGCCGTCAACTGTATTTTCCTTCCTGCTGGTAATCTCAACGTCAGAATTCCATCATATAGTATGTTCCATAGTAGCGGACCCAGCACCGATCCCTTGCGGGACTCCTGCCGACACGCTCATCTCTATTCTCCCTACTACGATATTTCTATTTTTGAAGTAATCACTAATGATGTTTCTGAGGTATGATGATATTCCTCTTTCCGCAAATTTTTCCATAATGATTCTCTAACTAGCAGTATTAAACGCATTTTTTATATCCAGCGTTATCAACAGGCACCATTTCTTTCTCGTTTCCTTCGCGATTCCTACGACCCGTCCAACTGCGTCTATCGTTGATCGACCTGTTCTAAAACCATATTGGTGTTCGTCTAACCCTCCTCTATCATCCAGCTCTTTTGCAATCTTCCTTTTACCATAGCTTCATATAATTTTCCCATGCAACTTAGAAGGCAGATTGGTCTATGGGCATTTGTTTCCGCTGGATCCTTTCCAGGTTTCGGGAGTAAAACGACTTTGGCTACCTTCCAGATCCGGAAACACTTGTTCTTCTAACAATCCGTTAACAATCGTCAAAACTATATTCGGTTTTGCCTCGCACAACCATTTGACGACTTCTGGTATTATGAAGTCCGGCCCTGGCGCCTTCCCCGGTTTAAGTTTCTCCGCGGCTTCTTGTAATTCCCTGTCGGTAAAAGGGATACGTTGTTCTGCTTTCGTCCTCTCTCCATGCGTCCATTCTCTGTGGGAAAAGCTAACGTCGATAGGTAAATATTTAGCTCTGGGCGCATGTTCTCGACGATAGTGGGATATTGATGAATTGAACCAGACTGCAATGATAGAACCAGATGCAGATCATATGTAGCACGTTAAAAATCACTTTATAATTCTTGTCATGTTCCTTTGTGAATTTTTGGCTTTTGCCCTTCTCTTAACCGGCATCCGAGAACACGAATTCAGTATGAATTTTCGCTGATCATTCCAAGATAGTAGCCAATAGTTTCGATGTATTGATTTCCGCTAATCAAAACCTATTAATTCATTGCACCTTTTTGCATGTCTCTTCGCAGGGATCTCGAAGTGTGTGCTTGATTCTAGATTTTAGTTTAGCTGTTCCTTTTCTATTCATGATGTGTTTTCTTTTAATATTTCTTTTTCCAGCATTTCTAATTTCCTGACAAAGGCGTGTCTTCACCTGAGTTTGCCTTTTCAGCTTCCATCGAGCCTTTCATGGGGTGTGTTTCTGCGTTGTCTGCTTCATTACCAAGAATATCGTCTTGACTTTGGAAATTGAACTCCTTCTGCTACCATCTTATAATTTATTTCTGTAACAAGTGCAACACCATTTGGTATTTCAAACTCTTTTTCCTCGTTTCTTAAAGTGTTTAGTACACTTAGCTCTTCAAAATTGTTTGATTGACTTTGAAAATCTGTTTCGTTTTGTTAAAGTGTTTTGTACACTAAGCTCTTCAAAATTATTTGATTCATTTGAAAACCTAACTCGTTCGAAAAATTATTTAGCACCACTACTACACTGGGCTCTTCAAAATGGTTTGATTGACTTTGAAAATATATCCCACCTTCTAAGATTTTGGTCGCTCGTGTTCTTCAGGTTCGATGCTTGTTGAATCTGATATGATTGAAGGATATAGTGTGCCAAAATTATCTAAAAGAAGAAATAACATTAAACTTCTCACAAATGTCTCGGACTAGGCCGGGAAGCGCTGTTCTTCTCTAAAGAAAACGCCCGTCTAGGAAGGGTACTTTCCGGACGGTTGTCGAAAAAAATAATTCCATTCTTGAATTGATAATTCGCTTACCGGTTTCACCATATATATGATAATGTCATGTTTGAGAGCTTCTCCAATAATAATACTCGTGTTAACAGGAGTCGTCATGTGTCTTGGACTGGTAGTTGTACTTTTTTCCAAATTTTGCCTTTTACAAGCCATCTCTAACATAAGTTCAGTTCTTGTTAGCCTGTTATGTTAAAAAAACACTGTGTATAATATATCATTACGGTACTGTAACCCATACCTCGTACTGTAAACGGTAGCACAAAGTAAACACAAATTATGATTGTTGTATGTTTATACGACAATCATAAGCGTATAACGTTATGTTTCATATTATAACAGATGCGTTTGCGTCTGTTATAATATGAAACATAACGTTTAACTCTTCTTAATTGTGACTATGATTAAGTAAATGTTGTATAAACCCGGCATAATAATTGATTTATAGTGGACTGTATAATATTTTTATAACAATTTATTCACAAATCTCTCCGCATACAGCGTACATACATGCGTTTCTATTTGCTACTGCGCGCTAAATGCCAACGACGACACAACAGAGTCCTCCGCCGCTCCTCGTGTCACTGACAGTGTTGCCAATGTTAATTCACGCTACACAAAGTAGTTCACTATACTCAACACGCCGCCCGGGTTGAAAGGACCTGGGCTTTCAAAAACAAATACAAGTTTTATCTCATATAGATATTGCAAGACATAAACTAAATACGATATTCATAATAATGAATAACGACAGTTTTATGTGTTCCATAACAATTTTGCATAAACAGGAAATTTTTTTTAATAGTTTTTAAATAATAATTGCTATTTTTAGGAAATAGTTTTTTACATAGACCTTCATAAATAGTTTTTCACGGCATAGTTTTTTTACGATATACCCCTGTATCGTCAATTTTCGATAGGTAAACACACACACGATTTAATGATCGCCGGATTTCACCCTTGTTTGTTTTAATGTCCACGACACGCACAATGCCGTCACCTGGACACAAGTTCGTGATTCTTCCCAGCGTCCACTGCAGCATCATTTCTAACTAGAACTAAGGAACCAAATCGTGCCAACTCTGGAGCCTTCTGTTTCCATTTGGACCTAGTTTGTAACTCTGATAAATATTCCAGTTGCCAACGTGGCCAAAAAATGCTGGGTCATTGACTGCAACAGTTGGAATCGCCTTAGACGATTGACAGTAACGTCCTTGAAATCTCTTTCTGGAACTACTACTAGAGATCTCCCAATGAGAAAGTGTGATGGACTTGGAGCGCTGTGAGGTCGTCAGGTTCAGAGGACATTGGACAAATGGGACGGGAGTTTAGGATGCCTTCAATTCGAATTAAAATAGTACTAAATTGATCAAGAGTTAACGATTGGAGGAGGAGGAGATCTACTGCAACTTGCAGTTCCCTAATCTCTCTTGCTCATAACATAGGTGGTGCCGTAAGTTCTGTATTGACAATTGCGTTAATGTGTGTTCGTAATTTCAAGAATCGTTCAAGCATGTAGTAGGTTGAATTCCAACGCATTGACACTTCCTGTTTAAGTGACAATTGGGTTTTACCCTCATTTTGGTCATTTTGTGCTTTCCTCAGCATATCACTTGCAGTGACGCTATGCTTGAACCAGCGAACAATATCTTTAACTTTCTTTATGATTTCCACAAATTCTTCGACTTGTTGAAGTGCCTTTGTAACAACTAGATTTAATATATGTGCAAAACAAACAATATGTCTTTTTTCATTCGTTATTTTCCATTCCTGACATATGCTCTTTAAACGTTCATCAATATATTCACTATTCTGACGCTCTTCTAATTCACAGATTCCCAAAGTTCCTTCTAAAAAGTTACTTTCTTCTAACAAATGTAAAGTGACATCAATAAAACTTTTGGATCGCATAGTTTCAGTCCATATGTCACAGGTTAGCGTAAAGTTGGTTGCCTTTTTAATTTTTTTCGGAAAAGATTGCTGGCTGCTTTGTACTTCTTGTCAATTAAGTTATCAACTGTTTTTAGTGATGGTAATTTGTATAGAGGACATATGTTATACATCAACTATAGAAATCCTTCGTTTTCAACCATATTAATTGGTTGGTAATCACGGCATATCATGAATAAAAGTGCATTTGTAATCTTCAAGTATTGTTTGCCACCTGATGCATAGGATTTTATTTTGGAAAAAGTTTCAGTTATCGTCTTTTGTCGTTTACTGGCCGATGATAAAGAACATGATTCTGATTCGGCTTCCGAGGTTTGTTCTTGTGAAAAGAACATTTCCGTGTCTGTATCTTTTTCTAGTGCTTGTAAATTTTTATCAATTGTAACGCCTTCAATACTAGTTGAAGGAGTAGCCTCTGTAGCATTTTCAGTTTCAACAGTTTCAACTTATCTTTCTTCTTGTCTCTAAGGGACAACTATACTAGATTTCTGAAACTTTGACTTATTCTTTTGTCGAGGCCAAGACTTCAAATTAGGGTTCGCAAGGCCTCCTTGTGCATTGCTAATAAGTGGCATTTTAAGTTTGTGGTATTTCCAGAAGTTCTAATATTTTTGTCGCAAAAACGACAAATGGCAAATTTGTTGTTTTTTCTCTTTTCAAAATATTCCCAAAAGGCATTTTTCCCCTGTAAAATAAAAAATTACTTAAAAACAACATAAATGCTTTTGTTACACCCTACCTTGGTTATACTGAATCTGTTATCTGAATGAATGATGAATTGGTGAATGAGTAAGTACGTGAACACTGCACCACTGTAGACAATTTTACGTTTTGTAGTACTGACTGAACATTCCAATAGTAATAATACTATTAAAGTCATATTTATATTAATATTATTAACAGTCGAATGACTCATCTCAAATGTCTCAAATATTCTACTAATATAATGAAATTTGCGTCAGGTGCAGTCTTCAGTCTTCAGTGTAAAAATCGGTGGATCTGTCAATACCAACGTAACGAAACGAATAAACATAAACTTATATTCTCAGAGCTGCGATTATTTGACAGAAATGCGAGGTGTATTTAGTGATAGAAATGGTTCAAAAAATTACCACTACTTAAATAACTGCTCTTTTTTTTGTGATGCATGTCAATGTGACATCGAAAGGCTAACATCGATGACAAAACATCGAACATCGGCAGCAAAACATCGATGGTTTCGAAACATCGGATATCATCGCCTAGCACTAGTTTGAACTCATTTGATATAAACCTTTAACTTGAATATTTACTTTTCAGTTTTAAGTCCTAACTTTTTGCATAAATCACTAGTGATATAGCTAGATAGATTGGGATCCGCTGTCCAAAAGTACTCGAATTGTGTGGTCGTTACCATTTCTGTCCAAAACACTTGCGTACGCTGTGGATAAAAAAACGCTGTTGACCGTTCCACAGGCAGAAAATGTTAAATTAGAAGGCGTTGACGCTAGGTCATTGTTTGTTGTATTGCTGCTATAATTCAACTCATTTTTTGTTTCCTAGTACTTACCGAATGTTTGACAGAATTTTCATTTTTATCCACATGTAGCAAAGTATGGTGTTTGCTATAACATTTTCGACAAGTAGATCGGCGACAAACTTTACTAAAATGGCCACCACGCAAACAGTTAATGCATAATTTTAAATCTTTGACCTTGTCTGAACGTTCGAGTACTGTACAGTTCAAAAAACTAGGATACTTTTGAATGTAATGATTTTTGTCACAAACTGCACAATTGGGAACATTTTGACTGTCCTATGTAGCTAAAAAGCCTCTGGTAGAACCAAAACGACCTTTTTCAAAACGTTTGTTGAACGTTTTTCCTAAAGGTTTCTAAGTATTCTCCTCTAGACTTTAAAAATGTTTTAAACTCTTCAAACGATAAAGGACTAGTTGTAGACGTTTTTAATTTTTCTAACTCGCATTTTTCTGGCGTCAACGCGGATTATCGAACCTGTCTGTGAGACATTTCCATGCACTTTGATAGTTATTTGCGGAAAATTCAGATGACTTAATTATTTGATCGGCATGACCTTTCAAGGACGCTCTCAGATAATGGAACTTCTGTACATCATTAAGACTGACATTGTTGTGAATGAGAGAGACATAAGTATCTCGAAAATCTAACCACTCAGGGCTTTTGCCCTCAAAAGTAGGTAAACTAATTTTGGGAAGTTTAACTAAACCTAATTTATTGTCAACTTCTTGACTCCGAGTACTACCAGGTGATTTTTCTGACGAACGATCAGTGCAAGCCTTAACATCAAGCTCAAAATTATTTTCTCTTAAAAGATTTTTAGCTAAAGCAATTTGACTGTGGTAAGAATTTTCGAAACTTTCTCTCTCCTGGTATACGAGTTCTGAAATTTCGTCCGTGCAAGACCTTTCAATTAAATTTTGTACCTCTTCAAATTCATCTAATAAGTTTTCTGCTCGCGCTAACCTGTCATTTAACTCGATAAAATCGATATCTTTTATTTCCTCTTTAGTTTTAGCTTGAAAAGCAGTTAAATATTTAGAGAAATTAGTTAATTTGGTCTTGACGGTACCTCGCCGTTTATTCAACTCTTGCGACATTTTTGTATTGAATTTATTTAGGTAGGTACCTACTCAAATCAATTGCAAGCAATAAAAAAACAAATGAATAGATGAATAAATACGCTCTGGCACATGTGTAACAATACCTAAGTAAAGGAATACAAGTCAAAAGGAATGTTCACCTAACTTTGCTGTTTTCGGCTTTGTATTAATGCTGTTTATCGTTTTATTCAAATCAAGGCTGAATACACGGGCTCGACGACAGGAACAATGCCGCGTTCATGCGACGAATTTTCGGTTTACCGGCTGGCTGTCTCGAAGCGCCGCGATGGCCGATGGAAGCGTCTGGACTACTTCGACTTTTAACCACTTTGTTTATTCAGTTTTTCTTACTGTTCTAACTTCTTGTTCTGTATTTTAAGTATGTAAAATAACATTCACAGATGGAGTATTTTGCTCAAAACAAACTTTATTGAACACATACAGTTAATCATATCCATCCGGCCACAGGCTTATACACAATAATATATGCGTTACAAACAAATATATAATGTCAATTGCGCAGCGCTCGCCCTACTAGCGAAAGGGAGAATTAAACGTCCATCATAGAAATTCGTAGAAATGGCAATGCACAGAGACGGACTTAACATAAGATGTTTGTAAATCATGGGTTTTAAGTGCATATAAGCTTCGAACAGGATTTTCTGTCGTTTAGGATTTATTTTTTATTATGGTATTGATTAGAACAGGTGCAAATTATTGCTTCAAATAATTTTTGCGATACTACCCTGTCTTTAAAATTTGTATATTCCTCTCCTCACACGTTTCGCTTTTATAATATTGTTTCGCCAAGTCCCTTCATCCTTGGAGCGTTTTCTTGATTTCGGTTTTACTGTCTATCTAGAGGCAACTTCGTTGTCACTATCCGAATGAATGCTAGGCACATACTCAGATCATGAATCTTGGAACGGTTCATCAACCTCTTACTCTAAAAACAAACCTAACCACAAAGAGAGTCGATACTATTTTATATACAAAATAGGACAAAATAATTAAGTATAGTCTTACCGATAAAATCTGGAGAACTACTCATGTTTTCACTTATTTTAAAAGTTATTATATAGTTATTATCCGCAACGCCAAATTTTTATTAATCTAATAAATTGACAAAACGAATCGTACTACAACGAAACTTGTAGCTTTCAATACTCCATATACCTATTTATTGAATAATGTTTTATTGAAAATTGTTTTTTTTTTACATAAAATCATCCTTTTTTTTACTTCAATCTTGGTTGCATACTTCTAAAACTGTTTTTCCCGAATTGTTTACTCCATAAAAAATAAAATAACACGATTTTGTTTTTTTGCCAATTGTTAGGTGTCTTAGCACCATTAGAAACTGGTGCAGGGGTGGCGATATTTTTCTTATAAAATAAATCGTTAAAACTAAATGACATGTAATTTGTGAAATTACTAAATAACAATTTATAAAATTTCCAGTGTTATTATTATTATACATAAGCGTCCGTGTGGTATACGGCGTAAGTAAGTTTAGCAGTAGACATTAAGGCAAAATCCAAGGGGAGGGAGCAACCGGCTCTCGCCCATACGTAACAGCACCTATGACAAGAATATATACAGGGTGTTAGAAAAGTACCGGAACAGCAGAATGATTCGCCATAAGTGCATTTTGGAAAAAATATTTTATACAAAAGTATTAGGATTTTCCCCGGCTATCCACTGGGAACCTTGAATTTGACTTTGAACATGACCCTCAAGGTCATTTGAAGGTCAAGGTCGTTTTTTCAATCGGGCAGTCGGATCCGACCTTAATTACCCTCATTCCAAATTGTGGTGGTCACCACCCTGAAGTCAATCTCATAATATCGTGGGAAAATTATTCTCAATTTGATTCTCAAATGAACAAGAGAGACAATGTCACAAAAGGTTTATTCCTGGTTATTCATTAATAACCTCGAATTTGACCTTGATCATGTCCCTTAAGGTCATTTCAAGGTCAAGGTCATTTTTATAAACGTGGAACTGCATATTCTTGAGCCCGAAAATGAAGAATGGAAAAAATTCGAGACAACGATAATAATCATCTTCTCATCAGAAGGTCACTTCAAAGTCAAACGTACAAAATTTGACCAATGAGGAGACAAGACACGGAATGCCTCAAAGCCAAAGAGTGTTTAATTATCGTTTGTCAAGGGCACGAAGGATATTTAAAAATGATTTTGGTATTCTGAGATCTCGGTTTAGAATATTTTCACGGAGTATTGAAATATGACAAAGTTGATGATATTTGTAAAAGCGACTTGTGCTTTACATAACTGGTTACGGAGAACTTCAACAAATCATTATATACCACCAGAGACCACTGATCACGAGGATGTTGATACAGGTATTATAACACCTGGCTCGCGGAGAAAGGAGGTATCAAATGACCAAGGATTTATTGGAGGACACTCGTGGGGCAGCCATAACTACTCCAAACAAGCAGCCATGCGCCGTGACAAATATGCCGAATATTTTATGAGAGATGGAGCAGTTGACCGGTAATGGAATAAAATTTAAATTTATAAAGGATTGTAAAATTCAATGTTTTTCCTTTTATAAAAAATGTTTATTTTCTGACAAAATTATTATATTTACATTTATAGTTAAGTAAAAAACGTAATTAATAAAATATAAACTGTACAGATAAAAAACTTAGGTTTAAATCTCAACATTTATTATATCAAACCGGGTAATAGAATTGGTAAAACTTCTTTATAATAATATAGTAAATTATCTGAAGTGATATACGAAAATTTTAGTGTTAATAAAAACAAAAAAAATTAAAATAACCTTAACAATATGGATTCGTAAGAATACTTCCCAATGGTTTGGGATAAAATATCATTAGAATTATTTGCGCCGGATTCATCATGAGATTTATCTACACAATGTGGTGTATCTGAAATATTTCTTGGGGTCCTTGGTGGTCCATTCCGTTAAACTGGACTCTGGTTGACTAATAAGGTAAGACTCTTGCGATATGTATTCTTCATATTCATAGGCGATTGTAAAGATGATTCTAGTGAAATGTAAGGCAAGGACGTAATTAATGAACGAGAAGACAATGATATTTCTCGTGTGTAGTCAACACGCTCTTTCATTAATATGTCTTATTCAAGAGATAATGATCTTAACTGGTATGCAATATTCATCTCAAAATAATCAAATTCGTCCTTTTCTCCTGTATTCTTTTTTTAATTCCTCCAATTTTTCCACTACACCTGAAATGTGATCCGGTAGAGGCAGTATTCTTTTTTCTTTTAGTGCTATATTTATTTCGTGTTATGGAAGGTGCACTTTGACCAATTGCTGTCCCCTGATTAGTATTTTGTTCTACGAGTATGTCTTGGGAAGATTCCTCTTGAGCCACTTCCGCTGAACCCTGTAACAAATACTTTTTTAGTATTTTTCACCTTAACCCATCAGAGCCCGAATTTTTTTTTTATTATTTTTCTGATGAATACAAATTTAGCTAAGTAATGCAAAAAAATTCCCAAAATAATGTTTCTATTTGCAATTTTTTTTTAATAATAGGTGTTACCATATGGTAAGGCTAGGCAGTTGAACTACTATTTACCTACAAATACACCACATTAGAGATAAAATAGTTATTTTTAACATTTTTTTTAGTTTTTTAACATTTTCTACTATTACTTTTTACTACTTTCACGCAGAGTTCAACATCACATTTTTACACATTGTTCTAATCCTAGAACTACACCCTTCTCCAGTGCACCGTCTCCTCTTTTTATTCGGAACTGGTACCAGCAAATGATCCACCTTGTCATATCTGATATCATTAGAAATTCTGTTGAGTGTTACACTTGATAAAGAAGTCGATGGCCTACCAGCGCCTTGTAAAACTGTCCCATACTTAGTCAACTATAATTTTACAATTTCCCTGAAGTTTAATTGTGTAATAGTGTTACCCGATTTTCTATATAAAATCCAAGCATTGTTTATTGTAGCATCAAGAAACCAGGTGAAAATTGACCACCACCATTTCTTTTGGTCGATAACAACGTTGTTATCGACCCATAAATAACTATAATACTATTTTGCCTGTCAATACTTCTGCGGAAATCATCTCTTTTCCTTTGCTTTAGCATATTCGGTTTAGGAGGTAGTGGGCAACTTTTTGGTATTCGATTTTCTCTTATGGTTCCAATGCCGCCATAACCAATCTCACGCAAATAATTTAGCAAATGTACACCAGTAAATAAATTGTCACCATAAAATCTGCATGGCAAGTGTTTTTAATGGGCGGGTAAGTCGTTAATCATTCTTATTAGAGGGGGCACTTGCTTTTTTAGAGGGCACTTTGCCTTGTATATACCAAAGTTTATCAAGTAACCACTTCTACCATTAAGGCACCATATTTTAAAACCAAACCTTATCGGTTTACCACGGATGAACTGTTTGCATCCGTGGCCACCGAAATATTTGACCATAGATTCATCGTAGTCAAGGCCTTCTTCTGGTATGAAATGGTGTAAGAATCGTTCTTTCAGTAAATCCATAAAAGGTCGCATTTTCCAAACCTTAGCCTTGTGGTCAATACGGTTATTATCTGCACAATGTAGAAAGTGCAAGATGGTAAGAAATCGAATTACGTCTCATTGAATTGCTTACCAGTAAATTCTTCATGTCATCTCCAGAATCCCAGAAAAAGCGTTTTCCAGGCCGTGGGTTATATTCACTTAGTATAAGGATTCCTATAGCACACTTCATTGCCTCAGACGTTATTTTTGGTGCAGCATGATTTTTAAATCGAGCATAACTCTCTGATTGCGTCAATTTCGTTGCGTTTATTATTTCGTCGTTAAAAAATAACTCAAACATTTCAGCGGGTGATAATTTTTCAAAGGCGATATAATTATACTTTGGAAAATTAAATTTTTAACATGTAGGTCACCGTCTACCCAAGAAAATTCTCTACACTGTTTCAGAATAGCATAATCGAACATATTATTTTCCATACATGTCTCATCTACTATAGGTTCATCACGAAGTTCATCGTCGTTGAGTCCACCAATTTCTCTCATTATTCACTAATACAATATCTGCACCAGCTGCAAGTTGTCGGCCAGGTAAATGGTTTACACTGGTGGTTCTTCATCATCATCGGACTCTTCATCAGTCAAAACGTTACTATTTGGAGGCTCTATAAATATCTGTTCTGCAACTAAATGTTCTGAATATGCCATCTGTAAAGCAAGGTGTAATTCTCTTCAAATCTTGTATTCCTGGGTCGATAAACACGTAGTCTTCCATTTTTGGAAGATTGGAACGTCTTCTCGTCGGAAAACACTACATTGTTCCAAAATTAATTTCCTTGTAAAAAATTCATTTGCAAACTGGACTCGCCTCTATGCTCTTCGGTTAGAAACACTTTGTGAGCAGCAACGCAATTCTTAAAGCCGGATTGTTTTAGACGCCTTTGTGTTGTTCTGAGAGACCCTGGAAATAATGTTTCTTCTCGGGCCTTCACAGCGGTTTCGAATGGATTATGACTGATAAATTCGACCAGAGCATTATCTTCAATCTCAGTGGAGAACTTGTTAAAACTTTCGCATTGCCCAACCCTCCGATCTTGATAAGATATATATCATTCAAAATGGTTTTCAAAATGCTGTCGAATGGTTGCAACACCTTTCCTTAGCTCAATTGGCTAAGCTGAGAGGAAAGCTATTGACCGTAGCTCCGGCAGCACATCGGTCAAGGGGTAGGTTACCCTGGTTATGTAAAACTTTGATAGTGGCTTTGGGCGCCAGATATTTTATATAAAAAATACCAAAATGTAGTATAAAATAACCAAAGATTTGAAAACTTTCTTGATATACACTTAGAAAGAATAAAAGTCCAAATTAAAACAATAACCATTATATTAAAATAAAAAAATTATACAATCAGTTAAATTGACCCACTAGGTTAAATAAAATTTGAAGCACTGATTTTACAATTATACTTGGACCGGCAGGGTACAATGAAATAGTCTTACGTAAGCCCAGAGGAGAGTGGCTTCCGGAGGTAGAGGATGTTCCTGGAGTTGCTACCAGCAGTACTGCGGTGACTGTTCGACTTTCCTCCTCCTTGTACGCCACAGGTAGAGGTGTTCGTTCCCTGGTTGATGGCCGTTTGTCCAGAAGTTGTTACATTCAAAAAATGAAACAAACAGAATCAGTGTTGTTCTACTGAGAGTTCGCAAACAGTGGGTATCTGTTAATTTGAAGTTATATAAACCAAAGCATAATTAATACTACTAAATTCCAGGACTCCAGGATTAATTAATCTAAATTTTGCAACAATA
This sequence comes from Aromia moschata, assembly GCA_029963805.1. NCBI lineage: Eukaryota > Metazoa > Arthropoda > Insecta > Coleoptera > Cerambycidae > Aromia > Aromia moschata. Next base: position 13,984 of record JAPWTK010001402.1, read on the forward strand.
TGACCCAAAAGAAAAGTTAACAAAAACAAAACCCCTAGCTAAGCTGCGACTTCAAGTTTCAGCCACGCCACTGTTTGATAAGTAGAGCAATCAAGAAAATTCATAAAAAAAATCACACACAGTTAACACTTGCTGCTTCACGGTACGGCAAACTAAAGAAAAATCTAAAGAAAAATTAGCACTTTCGTCAGCGACGAACAGCGACAAACAGCGACAAACAGCGACAGTTGTGGGCACCTGTAGATACCAAATTGAACGAGCGGCAATTGCTCGAGGTCCGTGAGGTTTCAATAAATAATTACTACTAAATAGAAAATTAAAACTCACTTACCTCGAACAAAATGTTGCAGGTGCAGGTTGCCACGCTCGTTCGTCCCCTTTTCCAGTGTCAAATCAAATTTGGTCAACGACCACGAAAACTCGTCCTTTGACTGCAGAAAAGGTTTGGTAGGGTCTCTATTTAATTTGCCACACAGCTATCTTCTTCTAAGCTGGGAATACCTAAAACATCCAGAAACCACAGGGTCTGTTTTCTAACAAAACGATAATTTCTATTCCTTACTGGAATCGATCGATAAATTCCAAGGTAGGTGAATCTAACCTATCCTGGGCACACGTGCTATTTTCCTTAATAAACCAAAAAATATTTTACGAAATGCAAAAATACGCATTCAGCAATGATAACTGAAATATTAGAATATATAAATTAAGCAGCAAACATTAAATGCAAAAGTGATTGCAAAGATATAAACAAATTTAATTAATGAATTGCTCCACTTACCACACGTGGACTAAACTGAAGTCTCGCTTATCACAACCGCTAAGTTAAGAAGATAGGTCAAGAAGAAGGGACGCTCCTTCAGTCGATCCGTATTTATTAGTTTCCAATAACACAAAAAAATTATCGAATATCTGTCAACCGGTCACCACTGATATCGTAGAACGGCATTAGTTATTAGTTGCGTTCGTTTAACATTCTGCGAGGTGCGTTCGTTTCACTTAGGGGTCAACTGGTTGAGGTGTGATTTTACCAATTAATGACATAAAATAAGAATGTGACGGGATTTAAAATAAATACCGTTACATGGTACTAGTCCCAAAGTGCGGAAACGCAAGGTTCAAAAGTTACAGCCGTTCAAAGTTGAAGAATGCCTCATTATAAAAAAATCATTTTTTTGCTGTGTTTTAATACAAAATGCAGCACAGTCTATGGGCCATTGAAAATACATTTCTAATGATTTTTAATTGACACAAGTTTTGTTTCGAGAACAAAATTTATTTTTCGATAGGTTTTACAATATTTACAATTTTTTTTAAAGGGGGACGTGGCTGGCGCCGAAGCTAACCAGACGAGTGCCCCCCTCCCACCTCGGTGTTCACGGGTGCTCTGGAACCACTTTTCGTATAACATCGGAGCACCGTGTTCATTACGTCGACTCGTTGTTATTTAATATTATTTAACACAACTAAAACTAACTTATCCCTAACGATATATCTATTTACAATACAAATATTTACAATTGAGGATAAATATTATCCGTGTCATTATTTCACGCAGTCCGGCCCTGTCTTCTCTTCCACACAATTATGCTCATTCACCTCGTATCGATCCGCTCTCTCACGCTCTTGCAACACAGTCCGCATGTAAGCCGCGATGCATCTCCAGTTGGACTCTGACCGAAGCATGCAATCCACCATGTTCTCAACATTTACGTCCTCTCCTATTTCCCTTTCAACCTCCATTCTTTCCGGGACCCATCTCTCACACAACAAGACCGCATGCTCCACATCATCCACAGCAGCATCGCAGAACCTACATCTCGCATTTACTCTTCTCCCGATCTTGAATAGGTACGAGTTAAAACACCCGTGTCCCGTCAGGACCTGGGAGACCCAATAATTCACTTCTCCATGTTTTCTATCCATCCATACCCTCACATCCCTAATTAGCCTCTTCGTCCATGCACCCTTATCCATACTTCCCATCCATCTATCTTGCCACATTTGCATCGTCCTTTCTCTCTCAATTATTTTTCCCCTACCAGTCAAACCTCTCCCATGAATCCTCATTCTTTCCTCCGCGAGCAGATCATCACCCTTTCTGCCTTAGCGGTCACTTGCCTAGTGTGCTCCCCCGAACCCCAACGCCCGATCCAGTACCACCCCCAAATATTTCGCATTCACACTCAACTCCACACTATTTCCATCCAGTCGAATATCTAGAGGGCGGAATATCCTCCTTCCACCCTCTAGATAAATCATTTCCGTTTTCTCCGGCTAATTCCAACTCTCTCTCAATCAACCATTCCCTTATTGTCTCAAGCGCCCTATTCACCCTATTACACATAACACCCTCATCCCTGGCCCACGCGACAACTGCCAGATCGTCCGCATAGGCTACGGTTCACACTCCCTCCGGCAGCCGCAGCCTCAGCACGCCGTCGTACACCAGGTTCCACAGGGTCGGGCCCAAAATGGACCCCTGAGGAACCCCGCACGACAGCCCCATACTGACGCAGCTGCCAGTCTTGTCACACATTACAACCTCCCTATCACTCAAATAGTCCATTATAAATCGTATCAAGTAACCTGACACATTCCTATCCTCAAGCTCTCTTACGATCCACGTCCAACTGGCAGTATTGAACGCGTTCCGCACATCCAGCATAACCATTACACAATGTTCACGCGTCCTCCAAGTTCCCTCTTTCGCAGCATTCACCCAACCAACCACCTCTTCAAACGCACTTACTGTGGATCTGCCCGGCCTAAAACCATGTTGGTGGTCGGACAGATCTCCCCTTTCACTCAACTCACCTTGTATCTTTACTTTAATAACCACCTCCGCAAACTTGGCCACCGCGTTAATAACCGATATGGGTCTTACAGCGTCCCGCCCACCTGCCTTGGGAATTTAGACAAGTCGGGCCCGTTTCCACTCACGCGGAGCCAGCACCCCCGGACGAATACGGGCGATAGCCTTTATGACTTCGCCCGGGATCAGACCCCCAGAGCCTTCCTGTTCTTAACTCTGTCGCCGGCCGCCAAGACCTCTTGCGCACTAACATCCATGATACTTCTTTCATCCACCATCGGCTTCATCCACTCGACTCTCTCTCCCCGGAAACAGTTTTCTTGCAATTTCTTTAAATCTCTCAATAGGCGCATTTACACCACCATCTCTTTCGATTCTCTTACACACAATCTTATACCCTAAATCCCAAATATCCTTATCCACATCCTCACAGAGCTGACTCCATTTTTTCTCTCTCGACCTCGCTATCAGTACTTTCATCCCCTTCTTCAACCTCTTATATTCACCTTCCAATCTCGCAATCGCATCCTCATTCTCACCCCTACCCCTGGCTCTAGTCATGGCTCTTCTGCCGGCGAGGCACTGTTCCCTGGCGGACGCAATTTCTTCCGTCCACCAGTACACGCCCCGCCGTTCGTTTGTGCCTCGTTTCCGGAGGATCTTTCCGCATATTCTACGTACTTTGTCACTAAATTCCGCAGCCGTTAGGTTGTCCACCCCGGCCGCGAATTCCCTCTGTATTTGTTCTGCCAGTGGTTCTTCATTCGTCCGCTTATACACAAACACCTTTTCTCCCCACTCTGCCCGATTTACAGCCGCTCCTCTATTCTGACACTCGTCCACTTCAAACCAGATATATCTATGCCATCCACCCGTCTCTTCATCCATTACACGCCATCCATTCACATTTGTCACCCACCTTTCATTTACCAGGGTCAAGTCGGGAGTAGATCCCGACTCTCCCTGACAAATGTCCATGCGCCATCATTCATACAGACCAGCCCCTTACTTGCTATCCATTCTGCCATACATGTCCCCCTCCTGTCACTCCTCTCAGTTCTAGCGTTCCACTCCGGGGACCTAGAGTTGAAGTCCCCAGCCACAATCAGTCTCCCTTGCACAGCATCAATAACCCCACCGACCATAACAAGTACTCCATTAAGTACTCCTACCATTCCCGTATTTGGAGACACATAACAACTGAGGGAATGTGTCTCCCATAACATTCACACCCACATACCCTCGTCCACATACAGTTTTCTCATATGTCACTCCTCCCTTTCTTACCCATACAGCCGCATCACCTTCCTCGTCCATCATCCATTCCGCCGCGGCGACCAGCTTTCGGTTTGGCTCCGCGACGATTATCACATCCGTCCTCCACCGCTCCGCGGTAGCCTGTAGGAGGTGATGTGCTACCTTACTTCGATCAATATTCACTTGGAGAACCTTCATTTATTCATTCATACATACACCTAAACTCACACCATTCATTTCTCTCCCCTCTCTTTTTTGTCTCTGATTCAGTCTCGCCCTTGACAGGGCCTCCCTAAACTGCGGGCACCTCCCCGTCCCTACCATATGTCCGTCACTCCTACAACCTAAGCAATAATTACTGCCCTGACAGTCCTTGACTTTATTTCCTGCGCCTCCACATCTGCATGCATCGCTTCTGTCGTCTTTATTCTGACATTTCTCCTTTATATGACCATACTGCCAACAACGGTAGCATTGTTCTAGTTCCACTTTCTCCATGATGTTACACAAGTTCAAACCTATCCTGATTTTTCCCTTCCTTATCAGCGACTCAGCAACCTAACCTAACCTAACCTAACCTAAAATCATTGAAAACAAATAACAATTAAAGAGAAATTAATCGTAACGTAACGTAACACTTAATCACGAAATTCACGATCAAAACAATGAAATTGGGGGTTTTTAATCAATTGCATAACATTTTTTTATTAAAAAGTTCGCAGCTTATTTTCCACTGACTTCAATGTGTTTTGGGGTGAGAACTTTTCGAATATTTAGTGGATCATAACTTTTTAACCCTTTACTTCCGCACTTTGGGACTAGTGCCAATCGACATCAAATTAAAAACTCGTTTTCTTCCACCCACTTTATACACAGATAAAACATTTAATTGCCTCGCCATGTTTAACAGTCTTCTTTGTATTTAACACTGGATCATCATTATTACTATCATGATGTTCGTTTGCAACATATATGTCTTCAAGTGGTAACAAAGCTTCATCATTGTCAAGCCAGTTATGTATTTCCATGTTTGTGAGATTATGATTTTGCTGTGAGAATATTGAGCATATCTGAAACATCTGTGATCTCTTCCGCCAAGGAAAGCATATTGCGCCGCAATTGATTAAGAGGAATCAGGTCTTCAGCATCATATTCAGTGTATGCTTCCTTATTTGTTACTTGAGGAAAGATTTTATGCCAACACTTCTGCAAGACTTCGGAAGAGACTTTTCCCCAAACATTGTACAGTAAACATACAGTGTCTTTTAAATTCAAGGTTTTTAATACCTTAACAATATCTTTTTCATTATTAGATAAAATATGGGCTAAAAGACTTTTCCGGTAAAATAATGTTGTCAGTCTGATGGCATTTTGATCCATAGGTTGCAAAAGTGCTGTACAGTGGTGGAAGAAAGATTGTTGTAAATTTCTCATCTTCACTAGTCAACTCTTCTACATTTCCATGACTTGAAGCGTTATCAACGATTAAAAGGGCTCTTTCAGGCAACCTGAGGAACAAATGAACTTTGAAACCACTGTACAAAAATTGCGGTTGTCATCCATGTATTGGAAGAGGATTTGTACTCAACAGGTAGGTTGACATTTTTAAATGTTCTAGGGTTTTTGGCTTTCCATATTACTAAGAGCTTTAATTTTTGAGAACCATCAGCAATGCAACACGCTAGAAATGTTATGCGTTCTTTGCTTATTTTTCGACCTGGTGCGGTCTTTTCCTGAGAACGAACCAAGGTTTTTTCAGGCAACATTTTCCAATAAAGGGCAGATTCATCTGCATTATAAATTTGAGTAGCTGTGAAATCCAACTCTTTTATTTTTCCTGCAAGTACAGTTATGAAGGGATCGACGGCAATTTGATTATTGGACAATTTTTCGCCACACACTTTTAACGAACGCAGACCATACCTTTTTCTGAAATTAGAAATCCAGCTCCTGCTAGCTGCAAAATTGTCATTGCCATAAGTTTCGGTATAAAGTTGCTGTTTTGCTTTGGCAGATAAAATTTCATATAAAATCGGGACGTGTCTTGATCATTGTGTACAGAACCATGCATATAAACGTGTTTTCATTTCTGTATATTCGGCCTTATCGCCCTTACCGGCGATTTTAGTTTATTTATTTGAAGTAGACTTCTAGAATGTAATTTAAAACACAGGTACGGAATAACGAGTACTGTCAAATCCGGATTATAAATTACACAATACAATGAAAATGGTTGTCCGAATTACCGAAGAATCCGGTCTATTGAAGATCCGAATTATCGAGGTTACACTGTATGTTGTTATTACGTTTTCTAATACTCACTTATATTCACTAATATCATTTAAATGTAATTGTACTTACACTAACCAGATATCCATTTTTCTTCCGAGTTATAACTTGCATAAAAGGCTGATTGTAAAACACTACAACGCTGAATCAACAGGCGGCAGTTTGACTTATAAATAACATTTATGGTTCCTCTCCCAATACCCCTAACGCCTTCTACCGAATTACTGTTAAACTATGGCCATACTTTGCAGTTTACTTCGATAGGATTTGCGTTACCATATTGTATGCGTTGATTGGTTAATATTTATCAACGTCCTCTTACCATAGAGGTGCATGATTATCTACCAAAACTGCTGTCAAGGAACGTTGCTGCTTCCTCAAACCAAATAAGGTGTTACACAATTCGTCTAGCGATGAAACTTCAATGGCCACTACGAGCCACATATCTTTTTGACAAAATGTCTACCTTTGTAGCTAGCACTACTGGTTTTTTGTTTCTTCAAACGAGCTAACGGTATTTCTTCATCGTCGCTCTCCAACTCCACTTCACTTTCAATTCCTTCGGCATGAACATTTTCATTTACGTGCCCTTCTTCGGATTCCATGATATCCAGGTAGCCGTCTTTCAATTCATTCACGTCATTCGGCTCAACATCACTCGCCTGATCGAGCTCTTCCTCTTGAAGAAGAGCTTGAAAGTCAGCTCCTATCACACTTTTCCCAGCAGTCACTACAATCTTCTTACGTTTTCTTTCTGCTTAGTTGCTGCTGAATATCTTAGTTCCTTCAACACTTCTACAACTGCCTTGCTGACTTGTTCTGCTGCTACAGTAGCTTCTGTTCCGACAGGCATCTGGAGTAGTCGACTCAAAACTTCATTTCTATTGAGCGGGTAGATGCCACTTTTCCTGAATCCAGCTTTCACATTAGCGGCTTTCTTATCTTCGATTTTCATCATAAGCCCCTTCACCATAATAGGGAACTTGCTTTTGGTGGGAACAGTTTTTTCCAAAAATGGGACGACAGGTTATCGCCTATAAGAAATTTCTTGCCCTGTAAACACTTCAGTGCAGGTATTTCAAATTGTTTCACCCAATCCCCAAAAGTTCCTCAAACCCTCAATCCAATCCTCAAACCAACCACTTAGACTTTTATTGTAGCGAGCATCTTTTACGCTTCCAATCGTCCAGGACTCGTAAAGATTTTGAGCCTTATAGACATACTGTGTGTGTAAAGCCGACATCGGCCAGTTATGAAAAAGGACAAACAGAAGTGAGATGACAGATAAGAAGCAACCGCACACGCATCGAAAGTAGTGAGGGAATAAGACCGGCCCTCTCACCACCTGTGCTTGTTATTAGAATGAGAAATGTAGCATTTTGCCTTTTTTACAACTGGCCGATGTTGGTTTTACACAAACTGTATATGGTGGCAATATGTTCCCATCTGCGGAAGCCGCAAATATAACTGAAATGCTGCTTTTTGAGGAGTTCATTATTCTTTCGGGGTATCTACAACCACGTTTGGCGATAATTGTTTTCCTTCCCGGGTCATCACTCAAGTTAGTCTCATCAAAGTTGATTATATTACATGAGGGGACGCCTTTCAATTTATCTTCAAGGTGGTCGAAATAAGTGTTGAGTGCTTCTGGAGTGACCTCGGCTCGCGATCTTTTTTATGTTTTGACAAATTCTAGTTCGCAAAGAAGCTTTATGTCGTTTTAGGAAAAGAAACACGAAATCGCTCCCAGGAAATTTGTTTTTGAACTTTTTTTTTATTTTTTTTTAAATATATATGTCTCATTGTTCTTAGCACAATGTAATATTTGTTTGTTTTTTATTTATTTATAAAAATCCGTGCAGATTAATTTATTATTGAAATAAATTAATAGTTGGGCTTTTATTCTCCGGACGAGCTTTGTTCCTTTCATTCCTCTACTTTATGTTCATTACGCTAAATACTCGTTCCGAAAATACAGAACTACTAGGTATGCTTAGAAAAAATGATATGAATCTATACAAATTTGGAAATTCTTTTGATTTTAAAATGTTGCACCATTTTTGTTGCATATGAAAGTTTGTTACAATTATGTAACAGACAGGGTGTCCCAGATTTAAAGGGACATACTGTAGTGGGAGCTAGAGCACACTTAGCTGAGTTCAAAACACTCTCAAACTTACCCTTTATTGTTAGCCGTTTCTGAGATACGGGGTTTCATGAATTTTAACCAAAACTTTAGCCCGCCATATTTTTGGAACCGCTGTACATATTTGGATAAAATTTGGTACAAATATTATATTGTTTTAGTCCAACAAAAATCATAATTTTTGTTGGACTAAAAGCATAAGTTTTTGTATATCATTTTTTTGTATACGTCAGTAAACTTTTAAAAAGTCAATGGGTCAGTGTATAAAATAATGTCATAATATTTGATGGCACGTTTATAGTTATTCTCCAATAAATTTTCACAGTATTGATTGACCACATTTTAAATTCTACAAATAACGTAGTCAACTAGCTAACGTCAATGTTTTATCAATTTCATTAAAAATATCCTTCAGAAGACCTTGCTATTTGTTTCTTTTTTAACATGCAGCGTTTCTAAGCCTTTTTGAATTTAAATTTCCATTCAAAATAATTTAAATTCCATTTCTTTCACGAGAAAAAATGTTAATAATGAGGTTTTTATTAATAAACACAATTAAAATCAGTTGTTAAACACCTTTAGAAAATAATATTGGGAATATTACGGTTGGGAATATTATCTTGACAAAATAAAGTCAACAAATAACTTATTAAGCAATAATGTACTCTTAACACTAAAAAAACATTAACAGAATGATGTTAGATATTAATTAAAATTACAACAAATTTTCAAAATGAACACTCCTAGCGTCAATACATTTTTGAGAACGTTTTAGCAAGTTTTTCACTGATCTATCAATCATTTCTGGGTTATCTCTAATGTTATCACATACATTAACAATTTTTTGTAACAACTTTTCCCGTGTGTGGAATTCTTCGTTCTACACTTCTGACTTGAGATAGCTCCATAAAAAATAGTGTAGAGGTGTACAATTGGGAGACCTCGGTGGCCAATTAATAGGACCTCCTTGACCGATCCATCTGTTGGGGTAATGTTCATCCAGATAATCTCTGACTGGTACAGAAAAATGAGGTCCAGCACCATCGTGCTGAAACCACATACCCCTGGTATTGATGCCTTGTAATAAATCTGGCAAAATGTCTCTAAGGAAGTTTAAATAAACTTCACCAGTTAACCTTCCTTCAAATATGTGAGGCCCTATTAGATGGTTTTTGTAAATTCCACACCACACATTAATGTTAAATCTGTGTTGGGAATTTTACTGAATCACCGCATGTGGATGTTCGGTTGCCCAAACATGATTATTTCTAGTATTGTTAATTCCGTCACGCGTGAATTGGGCTTCATTCGTAAATAGAATCCTCGATATTGTTCTTCTGTGCACCAAAATCCACCTATAAAATGCCAAGCGAGGAACGTCGTCGCCATCTTCAAGTCGTTGAACTTTTTTAACATGAAATTGATACTGATTTTCTTTTTTTAATGTTCGCCATATCCTTGTCTTAGGTACTGCTAACTCAGTACTTATTCTTCTTACACTTGTGGATGGATTATTTCGAACAACCTGTAATATTTCTTCTTCCTGTCGAAAACCTCTGGAAATATGTTCATGTTTTGCCATTGACGGATATTTTCCATGTTCCTTACTAAATTGGAATACCTTTGAAAATGTTTTATGACTTGGTACACGGCAATTTGGAAAACGCCTTTGATACTCTCTTTTTACAGCTCTGACATTTCCGTCGCAAAATCCATACACAAAAAATAATATTTGCATTAATCTTCATTACTAAATTGAAACGGCATCTTTGAGTTTTTAATGTTGTAACTTTAAAAACCTAGCCTTTAGCACTTTAAAAAACGTATGCTGATTACTAAGAGACGCTAATCTTTTAGTTTGTAGTAACGTATTTTTAATACAACAATGCGATATTAATTGGTAAAACATCTAGTTCAAAATTTAATGTGATTATCTTAAATTTGTCATTTTATTGCTACAAACAAATAATAGTAGTAATATCTTAATATTATTTTCTAAATGTGTTTAACAACTGATTTTAATTGTGTTTGTTAATGAAATGATAATGAATGAATTAATATTTTTTCTCGTGAAAGAAATGGAATTTAAGTTATTTTGAATGGAAATTTAAATTCAAAAAAGGCGTAGAAACGCTGCATGTCAAAAAAGGAAACAAATAGCAAGGTCGTCTGAAGGCTATTTTTAATAAAATTGATAAAATATTGACGTTAGCTAGTTGACTACGTTATTTGTAGAATTTAAAATTTGGTCAATCACTACTGTGAAAATTTATTGGAGAATAACCATAAACGTGCCATCAAATATTATGTCATTATTTTATACAGACCCATTGACTTTTCAAAAGTTTACTGACATTTACAAAAACATTATATACAGGGTGATGTTATCGACACTGAGAGCAATCCGTTCCTGGAATTTTTCCAAAGTAAATTATGCTTTTTATTGGGCTAAAAGAATATAATATTTGTACCAAATTTTATCCAAATATGTACAGCGGTTCCAAAAAATATGGCGGGCTAAGTTTTAGTTAAAATTAAGTATAAATAAAGGGTAAGTTTGGGGGTGTTTTGAACTCAGCTATGTGTGCTCTACCTCCCACTACACTATGTCCCTTTAAATTTGGGACACCCTGTGTACTGCTCTGTATATTTCATCTGCAGATGTAACCTCATTGAATAATGCATCACAATTAACTCCAAATGTGTCCGTGTTATCCAGATTTAAACTATTAATTATATAAAAAAAAACTGTCATAACTAGGAAATGAATCTTCTAAACTACACGTTTAATTTTTGTAAAAAAAGTTTAAAGTAGTTTTCCTCAATTTTTTGTTTTAAATAATCAAGTGCTACATTTATAAACTCATCAAATTCAGTACCAATATTATCTCTGATTTTATTATTTTCTAGTAGATGTAGTTTTTTACGTACTTTGATTGTCACGATTTTCAAATTGTTTTTATTAAATTTGAGAGAATTTGAAAAAGTTCTAATATGGTTGTACTATTTGATTCTAGTTTTTTTTGCTATATCACTGAATATGGTAGAAAAATGTTGAATAAACAGTAAATAAATTTCAATTGACTCGTTAACTTTTATGCCTAAAACCAATATATAATTTTGGTCTCATTTCCTTTAGACAAATCCTCAAAATAATCTTTTAATGGCAACCAACACAATAAAATTCTATCTACTGGTAAAATATATAGCCATATTGTGGGGGTAATGCTTTATAATATCATTAAATTCCATGTCACTACCCATCTTCCATACGTTTTGCGGTCTGCGTCTCCAGCTGTTGGCCTTTGAGTTACATGACTTTTATGGTGTTCCTTCCATATCTTATTTGACAGCGGATCATATTGCTCTTTAGTAACTACCTTACGGTACATTGTACCGTTTTTTTAAAACCATTGTAAATAATCTCAGCATTTGTATCTTTCCATTTTGCCCTACTACTTAACTAAACTTTTTCTTACGAGTCTAGCAGTTGTTTATCACATTGAACATGTAAAGATGTGAATGTAAAGACGCTTACATCTAGTGGCTGTAAAAGATAAGACAAATGGGGTGGCAATTTTAAAATAGTTATTTTCTTTCGCAGCCCTAATCGAATCGATTGTTTTTCAAACTACCTAAGTCACATTCGTTTAGTTTCCAGAATTTAAAAAAATGTTTAATTTCGCCATATAATTGGGGTTTTCAATGAAACTGTGGTGAATTATAGATGAGCATGATTTTGTTTATATTCTACATCAAAACTGAACAAAACCATAATTATTTTATTCTAAGAATAAAATACAGCTCTGTCTTAAAAATGCTATTTATTGTCTACTACATTTTTCAAATATACTTATGAATGTATAGATAACTTTAATTTAGGCAACTTGGGCTGATGGGTTGCAAGGATGTCTTAGTAAAATGCTTTATTGTCATCATCCATCCATCTACTAAATAAAGTTTTCATATTTTCTATATTGGCTTTTTGTGTAAGAATTTCAACCTTACTTCTTGATGAACCTGGCAACTTTGAGTTTTTGAATGTGTGTAAAGCATTATGTTATATTATGTTATTTATGAATTTGTTAGATTTTACAATTTCAGGATCATCGTAAATAAAGTGGTAGAATTTTAATATGGAGGATGAAACTTTCTTATTCCTAGCTATATTTTCGCTTTCAGTAGACATGCAAATTGTTAATAAAATCTAATCCATCAATTCTTGCTACCAAGTCCAGTACATCATCCGATATAATCAAACTACCTAACATCATCCGCACTGACTGTACTATCGATTCGGTGTATTTGTAAAAACTATACAGGGTGAGTCAAAAAGACTGGGCCAACACTAAGCTGGAGATACTAGACATCAAAATATTATGATTGAGCTCAACATGCCCGATACCAAGGTCGCTGGTTAAGAGCACAACACAGCGTGTTCAAGGTGTAAATTTTATTCTGAAATTTCTCAATAATTGAGAAAGTTTTGATAGTAAAAAATCTAAAAATTGATGGTTTTATATTTTTTGGTGTGATAATTACGAATTTTAAGCTTATTTTGACGTTGCTCCTAGAGCGCTAGTTTCACCGTATTATTTAGGTAAATTAAAACTTTTATCTGTTGAACCATGCGTTAACCAAGGAAAATGTACTCTTGTTTAGGTCGTCTAAATCAGTTTTTAAGTTATTTGCATTTAAATGGTTCAATGTATTTTGTTACGATTTTTTTATTCTTAAAAGATGAAAAGGTACGGAGAAGCAATCAAAGCAACAGTAAATATTGTTACGTATTTCTCGTGGGTTCTTCAATTAATTCCAATAACTTCAAACACTTTTATTTCTCGCGATCTTTACAGTTCAACAGCTCATAAACAACTATATAAAAAACTCCTTAACAGTTTTTTGGGTGTTTGGGGTGTGGGTGACAGTTGTCAGGGGTGTTTGGCCTACTTATATACCCAAAAAGTATAATTCCAGAATGACATCAAGAAACATCTAGTAAAATCCTGACATTTCTAAGTTGTCAAAGTGATAGATCACAGAACAACGAATAAAAATAAAAAAAATAACAATAGTTCCATTCATTGACCCTGGCATTTCTGTGACAATATCAATAACAAATATTTGTAATGATAATGTAATGTAATTTGTAGTGATAATGACAAACTTCAAACCAAATGTTGGAAGTGTCCACCACCTACCTCAACACATTTTAAAATACACCTTAAATGTCTCTGAATGATAAACAAAATTTCGCTATTATTTTTAATTGTAATGTATTCACGGCTTCTTGTATTCTCTGCCGCAACTCCTGAAAATAATTGACTTCTTCTTGATAAACAATCAATAAACAACAACATTCACCGATGAGGAAAATCATCGGTGAATTGACCGTGGAAATGCGTTTGTTTGGCCACCGAGAAGTTCAGACCTAGGACCATCTGGACTTTTGAAGGATTTAATTTATCAAGAAGAAGTTAATTATTTTCAGGAGTTGCGGCAGAGAATACAAGAAGCTGTGAATACATTTAAAAATAATAGCGAAATTTTGTTTATCATTCAGAGACATTTAAGGTGTATTTTAAAATGTGTTGAGGTAGGTGGTATGGCTCATGTAAATATTGGCGTACTGGTAAGGTAAAATGTGGTGGCGCTCCGTCGTGTATAAACTACAAGTTTTCTCTTAATGCGGGAGGTACTAGGAGTAACTAGTGGCAATTCAAATGGTCCAATTACAAAATTAGAAATTACACCACACCAAATGTTTACCTTAAACTCATGCTGAAAATGTCTTTCTTTGACATGTGGATTCTCGGAATACCACAAGTTATTGTTCATTCATTAAAATCTCCCCATCTAATAAATTTCGCCTCATCGGTAAATAAAATCATTAAATTAAGAAGTTTTGGGTTTTCGGTTTGCATATTTTGTAGAAACTGAGCAAATTGTAGACGAGTTGTTAAATCTTGAGGCAATTGAGTTGAACCGGAGTATTTAGGTAATTATTCCAGATGGATAGAGAATTTCTTTTTTCAATATTCTACAAATGGACGATTGGCTTAGCCCTGTTGCCGCACTTAACCGAGGTGTACTCAGATCTGGATTTTCCACAAGACGAATTAAAATTTCATCTTCTTCATCCACTGTGATAGTTTTCGGAGTAACATGGGTCACTTTTTAGGCGAAAAGATCCAGTTTCGCCTAAACAGTTGTAAAGATTTCTGAAAAGTTTATGATTAGGTTGCCTTCTATTTGAGTATAATTATTGTAGATATCTTCGGGCCACCTCATGCCCATTAAAATTTGTCTGAGCGCAAAAATACAAATCATATCAAGCATCTCGCTGTTAGCAAAATGACAATGTCGTGGCATTTTCTGATCACTACCTCTTGCACAAATACAAATCACCACGAACGCGAAATAGCCAAATAATTTAATGATACGTAAATTTGACAAATGTTGACGCAAGCCTACTTAGAAAACAGATCAGTGCCTGAAAAAAATCAATCAAAATCAAAATCAAAACAAAATAAATTGAACCTTTTCGATGCAACAAAGTTGAAAATCGATATATTTAGAGGACCTAAACAAGAGTAATTTTTCTCTATATAATTGAGCGTTCTTTTAGATTCTTAACTTGTTTTACGCATGTCTCAACAGATAAAAAATATATTTTAATTTACGGCGAAATTTTAATACGGCGAAACTAGCGCTCTCTAGGTCAGAATAAGCTTAAAATTTGTAATTCTCCCAACAAAAAAACATAAAACCCCCCTATTTTCAGATGTATACTATCAAAACTTTCTCAATTATTGAGAAATTTCAGAATAAAATTTAAACGTTGAACACGTTTCTCTTAAAGCGACATTGGTATGAGCTATGTTGAGCTCAATCATAATATTTTGGTGTTTAGTATCTCCAGTTTAGTGTTGGCCCATTCTTTCTGACTCACCCTGTATAAATCCTGTCATATTTTCTTAGTTTTCTTGGTTTGACATCAAATATACGATCGATCGTAAAAGTCACGAACTTTTGTGGTTTATCAAATAAATTGAGAATAATAAAGCGATTCAACTATCTTTTCATTCACATGAGATGTTTCTCATTTTAGACCATCTAGGTTGTCTTGTTAGACCATCTCTCAATACAAACAAGACAATAAGTCTATCAGACCTAAATAATTCTAACAAACTTTTTTTCGAAATACTATAAGAAAATTACTTCAAATAATTTGTCTTATGTATTCTTGTTTTACAGTTTCATCATTCTCGTCAAATATGATTTGTTTGTTTTCTAACAGATTTCTTACCATTACTAGGATCTACAAACGTTTCGTGGATCAAATTTACACACCATGTCCTTTGCCAATGTAACATTATTTACAGCTCTGTCAAAAGTAATTGACAACGTCAATTTTCCTGTTTCTGAAAATAGTTTCAGGCACTACAGCATTAGATTCTTTTTCTGAGAACCTATTAGGCCCTTAACAAATTTAAAAAGAACCAAGTGGAAGTTTCCTTGATTGGTTAATACAAACCAGCATGAACACAAATGCTTCTTTAGCTACAGCATTACACTTCGTTTGAATATTAACACCGAAATCAATAAAACCATAATATTTGGTCCCATCCCATTGCACATGTTGGCAAATTTCCATTTTGTCTGTTACTAAACAGCATATATGTAAATTTGTAGCTTGTACATATTCTCTACTTTAGTTTTTAATGGGTCACTTCTTTTAAGTCAGCCTGACTTGTGACATTTTTGTACCATATTAATATGGTTTTGGGAGAAGGAAGTGCCGAGTTAAAAGTGTTACGTACGTAATTATAGTAGTATACCTGTACAAGGTATATAATTATATACTATGTATAATAGTAGTTTTTAATTGATTATTTATTAATTCAAAGATAGCAAAAGTGCTTGATGAAGTTGATCACCGTACCTCTGTTTTTTTATACACGTGCGTCTGCAAAAATTTCTCATTGGGGCCTATTAGGTTTAAAGTTTAAAACGTCTAATTAGTTATTTTGCCTTTGAGGCTGATAAAACAATAATCCTGTCTACGTTAACAAAAAATGTAGACAAAACATATAATTCTAACAAATCTCGTGTTAAGGAACGGACGTAAACAGGCATCTCTCCCATACTTGCAGGTTAGATGCCGCATGCCTAAAGGTGAGATGCCGCATACCAAATAAGACCCGCTGGGAAATACTTTGTGTATTATAGATAGTGGACAAGTATTATTACATAGTAAGGTAAGACCGGGTAACATTGACATGCAGGTAACATTGACACAATTTCAAATATCGCGCCTCACTTTCCTAAAAATGAAAAATGTCCGAGTTTAATGACGTCAAAATAATCATTATAGCATCGCCATCTAGTTTAGGTGGCAGCAACTTAGATATCACGTGCTCGTTGAGATAGTTGTGTGTCTCTAACCACCTGTGATGCCGGCAATCGGTTATTCTCAAAAAAACGAAACTTTATATAAATATCATTTTTTTTTTTGCATTGTGGCCATTGATTGAAAAGGTAAGTCCTTTAAATATATTTTAAATATATTTAGAATGAAAATGACAATTGAAGCAAGGGCGTCAAAAACTACCAATAAAAATAAAGCAACAAAAAAGACAAATGTGATTGAAAGTAGTTCCGAAAGTGAAGCAAATTTAAGTTTGGATGACGACTCAGACATGGATGTTTCCGAAAATGACCACAGTGAAGTTGAAGCGGATCTGGAAGATCAAAATGAGAATTATCAGGAATGCAAAACAAAGCCTTTAGAAGTTGGATGTTGGGTTCTCGTCAAATTTGAAGTTGAGAAGAATCGAACAGCAAAAAGAATATTTATCATTACATTGGAAAAGTTAAAGATTTTTTTTGGGTGAGGAAAAACTAAAGGCAACATTTCTAAGACGGAAGGAGAAGTCCTTTGTTTATCCCAACGTACCTGACGAGTCAATTGTTTTGCTTAAAGATGTTAAAATTCTTCCCACACCTATTATTCGACGGGGCATGCATGTATTTAATGCAAATTTAATCTTTTCTGATAATGGGCATCCGCTCACTATTTTCTAATCTTAGTTTAATAAATAATATTATTCAGAATTTTTTTACTTTTTGTAAAAAAAAAAACGAAATAAAAATGGGCTAAAACATTTGTTGAATGTCATTGTTACTTTATACCTGCCAAACATCGACAAATTAAGGTATTTAGCAAGTGTCAATCTTATCCAACTGGAGGATAAGATTGACACTTGCAGGGTTTTTAAAAAAAAATTTTATAAAAAAAAAACAACCTTAAATTCAAAACTGCCTATGCAGAATCATGGACCATAAAGCTCTTTACCAGACACGGGATTTTGAAAATATTATTGCAAATTTTAACTCGGGAAAAAAATAATTTCCCAAGTTGTGTCAATGTTACCCGGTCTTACCTTATTTTTCCGACGCAAATCTTCTCTGCCACGAATATTGCACTGATTTGGGTACAGAGAGCAAGTTTCATGCAACCACAGTTTGCATGTAATGCACTCTATCCAGTCCACAGACTTTTTAGTATTGCAATATTTTTCATAACATTCTTGGCAATAAGTATCATCATCACCATTATCGTTATCTTGATCTTCCAGTAAACGTTGCATTTTTCCTCTTTTCTTTGAGACTAGAATTAATGGCCATCGTCTTCACTCCATGCATTGGCAGCGTGCACCCTTTTTTTATTTATGTCGACCTTTTCTTTTGTTTTTTGTTTCTTTAAAACTGAACTCTTTGATTCGATCTTCTTTTTTGTCTGGTAGTGACTGTGTTTTTTCTTTTTTCAATATTTTCTATTGAAGTTAAAACTGTGGCATGTAGTTTCAGTCTTTTTGTTAAGTAAACGAGGTATCTTTGGAATTGGGGACGATTCCAACAAATGTTTTGTTGGACTAAAATAGGAATCAATTTTGGTTGCTTTTGGTCTTTTATTTGTTGATCTACATTTTGCTATGGATGGTTCGGTGGATGGTCCTGGTTCTGTGATGGATGCATTAATGGATTGTCCTGATTCTGCAATGGTTGAACTGGTGAATGGTCCTGGTTCTGCGATGGATCAATTGGTAGATGGTTCAGGGTCTGCGATAGATGAGTTCGATATTGTTCGATATGAGTTCGTGGATATTCGTGGTTCTAGTGGAATTATGTTTGCTTCATCGGAAATTGCAAAAAAATTTATCAGGTATGCGATGAGGATTTCGCATCCATTGATTTGATTCATTTTTAAAGTATGTTTATAGAGGCCCAAAACTTATATCCAACGGCTGCAGAGCCTGAGTGCAATGGTTTGGCAAACATAAAAGGATGATATCATTTTGTTGGGCTGTTTCTAGTAATGATATTTCATTACAATGAAAAGAATGTCCATCTAAGATTAGTAGGACTTTGCCAAATGGTTTGTTAGGTATAAACTGTTCCTTTAGCCACCTTATAAATAGTTCAGAATTCAGCTTTTTGATTGACACCCTTGAAAATTAAAACTGGAGGAATATATTTTCCATCAGCAATGCAGCATGCCACTACAGTAACGTTTTCTCCTTTTCTTTGGCCGTTAAGACGTGAACGTCCTTGGATCCCTTGCATTCCGGATTCGTCCATATTAAAGATGTTGGACGGTTTATATAGCAAGTTGTTTGCCAGTAACACTTGCTCTAAAATGTAGAAAAATCGATTGACTTCAATCCTGTTCAACCCTTGTGCTCTAGCTAAAGACAACCCTTCTGATTGCTTAATTGACAGTTCTGGATTGCGTTCTAGAAATGACTTCAACCAATCATATCCAGCAGTTTCATATCCTTTATTAAAGTCTCAATTCAGTATTACTACCCTCTTATTTAATTGAAGCTTACTTAATGGACAAACCGGATTTTAAACAGGTTGAGGCAAAGAGCTTGACATTTTTTATACCTCTTCAAATTAATGACGTATGTCATCCTTTATTATTACCAGAAGAATCTACTAAACCATAGCAATTGGCTGCTACTTGCTTTTGTACTGTGTAGGGCCCCTTGTATAGCAAAAAAACTGTTTTATCTCTGAATGTTATGCTAAGGATAAGTTAAGACTCACCAGTCTTAATCAAAATTAAATCACCTTTTTTGAAACTAATTACACTCGACATCCACATATCCAAACTCCATATTTCCGAACTATCCTTATTTCCGAACTTTTTCCCACCATATTTCCGAACTTATACTTCCACACAACCATAAAATTGAAGTTCTATAAAAAATAAAAAAGATATAAATATAAATCAACCCGGTTATAAGACGAAAGAAAGAAAAAATGCCTATTGAATAAGTGGTTCAAAATGTCGCCCCTTTGTTCTTCGCAAAACCCTGGTCTATCGTAAAACTCAGTTCTTACGCGTTCTAACATTTCTTAAGCGTAACAATTTAGGACTTGTACAATTCTGGCCCGTAAATCATTTAAATTTCGTGGTCTTTCATGTTCATGTCCCTAAACAGTTTGTTTTATTTGTTAAATATTTGTTTGCATTTAAGGAACCGTTTATAAAAAATGACCCAACGATGGAATCGCCTAAAATACCTACTACGTACGCAAGGAATACTCAAGTGCTTTTTTTCCGTAGACCAATAACGATGTAATAATTCAATTCACACGTGCGCATTATAATTTATGGGCGGGGCGTCCCGCCTACATATTTTATTGCTACCCTATCACGAAAGACAGAGAATAACGCCCATAGAGTTTTAAAATGACATGTCAGTCTGGCAACTATGGATATAATAATTCTCTGTCAGTTCCTCTATCTGTCAGAGTTTGTTCTTTTCTTATTTATTAATGCTCGGCTTTGAAATCTTGCACTTTCCTAACCGGTATATGACTTAATAGTTTATCTGGCGTTGCATATCGTCGTTGTCATTTTAATATCTCCTGACTGCAACCCACATCATTTTGTATAAACTGATAAAAACTATTTAAAAAAAGTCGATCGCGCATTTGATTTGTTTTAATAGTCTTTATGGTGAGGTATTATTATTTTAAAATATTTGTAGAAGATATTTTCACGGTTTTCCTACTCCAGAAATTATATAAAAATATTTCTTACCAACTGCACATACGAGGTATTATTTGTTTATATGATCACGTAGGAGAAATTATTGGATATATGTTTTAAATTAAAACGAACGTTTTCCAATAATACCTTTTTATTTAGCAAAATTATATAATGTAGAGCTAAATCAGAACTAAAAATACGTATAAACACTAAAACGAATCTATTTTTTATCTGGTTTCAAAACAGGCGAGTCATAAAAAGCATGGTGGAGTTCTGCAATAATTGACTTCATTTCTTGGAGATGTCGATGTTTTGATTCAGTTATGGGAACTGGAGCAATATATAAAACCGGAACTATTGAACTGAGTTTATTGTGAAGTTTTCTTCTTTGGGGAAGAATGACATATTTGTCAGTATGGTCTATTTTATACATTATTGAACCATGAGCTTTGTACAGCAGTGCCCTTATATCAACGACGTGTGGATCACCAGGCTTTTTCCTGGTCTCAATGAACTCAAATTAGTACTTTGATGTTCAAAATTACGAAAAACCGTGTAATCCAAAACTTTAACCCTATATGGGTTCGATGGCCTAGCCATCCTCATCAGAGCGATATAATCCACAGGCGAATTAATGGGAGGCTTAAAATATTTTTCTAAGTTTAAAAGCGTGGTTATAAATTTATGCATGGCAATGAATTTTTTTTTTTTTAAATGCGTTTGTCCGAAGATATAGTTGTTGGGGCTTTTATATTAGTTTTGTGTTTAATAACTCTAATGACAATTTTCACACAATTTTATCAAACATTCAAAAATATTGTTATGTATTGTTATTTGTAGCTGCCGCTGCCCAAACTTGGATTTTTGGGCCAGCTCTGATGCGGTCAATTAGTCAAGTAGCATGCATACTGTCTGCATCCATCATTGTGTGTCCTTTTTCTAAATAAAGCTGTTCAATTGTTATTAACCTACGTTTTGCTAAATCGCTGAGACTACTTGCCAAGACTTTATTTCGGTGATGATAATTACAGCCATCAGAAATTAACGTAAATTCTTTAATATTTTCTGAACAATTAGAAATGAAATCTACGATGCACGACGTAAATTCGCTATTTGTAACCCCACCGTTACCTTCATGCCAAACGTACAGACTTACATTTCCATTATTACATTCGTATAAAGTAAAGTTGTGTACCTGTAATTTTTGTTTATAATAAACCTGAGACGCGAGTGTTAAAGGGCACAACAGCACACTTTGATATCCATTGTCAAGACTAATTTTTCTGAACTTGCACTTGTCTTGGTAGAAATTTTGGCTTCCCTAGCATCATCTTTGTTCTAAATATGTTTCTCATATACTTCTTTTATTTATTGAGCCAACTTTAAAACCACAACATAGGTCACATTGGTCCTTTCGGGCATATGAATTGCGATGTTTTCCTCATTCATGATTGTGCAAAATAAAATTCTCCCAGCAGGCTTTTTGTTATTCGCAATACATCATTCTTTGTAAACAGTAAACATGTGCAACTGTGACCTGAATATTTACTCAACATAATTTTTTTTTTAACTTTGACTTGGAACTTTGGGTAGTTGTTGCAGCCAAATCTTAACAATTTCTCTTACTTCGTTCCTCAAACCTCTTCTCTGAACTTCTTGACTTTCAGTTGTGTTTATTTCCTCATTTTCTCCCATCTCAGTTTCAGGTATATTTTCTTGATGAAAGTCTGAACTTACTATATTGCAACTAATTGCCCCCTAGTTAATAGACGGTTAACATGACATGATGTTGATCACGTGAGTATCTAAGGACATGTGACTCGGAGCTTGATGTTTGAAAAGACACGGGCGATATCAATCAGCTGTACTTAGCGCGATGCAAGGGATAATAAACAATAGAAGAAACACCGGGTAGCTGTAAATAAAAAAAAACTACTAGGGACGTAGTTTACCAGAAAAATGATATTATCATAACATAAGGTAACAGAGGTCTATAGTCAACGTGTTAACGAACATTTTAACCAAGCAAAACAATTTACCAAAGATAACCAAAGAAAGAAAAATACCTACATAAACATACATATAAATGAATACATATCACTTTAAATTATATACTAATTGTAAAATAAAAACGCAAAAAAAACCGTAACAGACCGCATGGACATATCTAGCCCCAGGAAGTAAAAAAGAAAATCTTGGAATGGGCAGATTGGATACTCATCGAATGGATTCTTTTTTAGAAAGAAATAAACCAAATTTTGATTAGAAAAAGGATACCTGTATACATATTTCGATAAAACATGATATCCTATCAGTAAGCACAAAGTAGCTTAAAAATATATTATTTTTATCACCTAAAATTAAGAGAAATAAAAAGTTCTTGTCTCATTAAACATCTGTTTTTAAAAGGTTTACAGATTTTACTTTGTTAATATAATCTCAATGGAAAACACACTGAAAACTACAAAACAATCTGGTATCACATTATACCTTTGGTTCTAAAATAAAAAAAAAATACATATGCGTTTCAAAGCAAGGTAAGCACATGGGCAGATGGACACTTTTTTTGGAATTTTGCCGGGCACAGTCAGAATTATGAGATAAAGACATTTACTTGTAGCAAGTCATCGATTCCAGAAAGTCAAGACAATTTTCTCTCCTGATGCCCTTTTGTCCCTGCGAAATTTCTATTCCCCGATCATTCTTGTCGTCAACCGACGATCTGAACGCACAAGATACCGTATTCTATTGACATTTTCATCGGTTCTTGAAGATTAAGGCATTCCACTACGTGGTTCATCTTCAATCAACTGCCTTCCTTCTGAGAATACCTTAAACCATCGAAAAACCTGGGCTCTTGAAAAAACACTGTCTCCGTAAGCGTGTTGAAGTTTCACGAAAGTATCCGTTGCGCTGTGTCCAAGTTTGAAGCAAAACCTGAAAGCACACCGTTGCTCAAAATTAATGTCATTCATTTTAAAACGCACTAGAAAAAAAAACAGTTCACGAAAACAGTCGCAAAGAACAAACAAATGGCTCTAAAAAGTTCAAACTTGTACTAAAGGTGTTAACCTACCATGTTAACCTTCCGCCTTTCCGGGTTCCATCTCCGCAGTGTTGGTAGATCGGGCGCTACGTTGCCAGTCTCATTACTTAATTTACACACCTCGTAAAATCACTCATATGATAAACAAGTTTTATCAACTCCAAAATGTCTTGTAAACTCCAATTTGTACTTTATATTTCAAAAAAACAAAATGGCGGCCCGAAAGTAACCGCTTTTTGCGATAAAAGCAACTTTTAAAAATCCAAATTAGAGTATTCATATTTTCTGTAAATAAGATTTCAATTTAATACTCTCCTTGAAACGGAAACAAAATGGCAGACCGGCAGCAACCGCATGTAACCATTTTTTCGTGATAAAAGGTACTTATTATGATCAAAATTAGAGCATTGATATTTTCTGTTTATATAATTTCAACTAAATCTCCTTACCGAAAAAAAAACAGGTGGAGAACCGGAAGTAAAATTTTCTTAAAAAAGCTACATATTTTTATTCGAATAAGATATTTATATTTTTCATTAATAAGATTTTATCTAACTCCCTGAAGAAATGGAGGGCCAGAAGTAAGAACTTCTTGGAACCTACAATTGCACGCAACGTGTCTTCAGTTCAGTTACATTAGGTTACTAAAATTATTTTTCTGTTAAAAATTGATCGCAGAGAACCTCAGTTAAGTTGGATTAGGTTAACTAGTATAAAATAAAAAATATATATTTCACGGAACATTGAGACACCCTATATTTCTCCTTCCACTGGTCAATAGTGTACACCAGGTACATACATTTCCCCCTTGATTGGGACTTACTATTGTATCGGGGATGAACACCTGCTTTGACGCAGGTACAGTTAGAATTGCCCCGAGAACGCTCTATTGGACGCGCCTTCCTATTTTTGCATTTTTCACTGAAATAAGCAGTTTCAAGCAGCCAATTTTTATGAATTTCTTATTCCACTAATATTTCCCACATGTTAAATTGTGAATTAGTGTTAGAACGCTGTAGGTACAAACTATTTTCCTACTTTTCTTTCGCTACCTTAACATGCGCGTTTGTATTATAAGCGCAGAGTTAACATTTATTTTCCATAATAAGAAATACAAAAATTTGAATTTCAATGCATAGATAATATTTTACATCCCTTCAACAGTAGCCAGTAAAGTCGGAAATACACCTTGTGGTAACAGAAATTCACAACACACGAACGTTGAGTATTTCGGGACCGATTCTCGTACCGTTAAGCACTCGAAGGTGGCCAACTTCCGACTGAAGTAGAACGGCAGGTATAAAACTTAGGTAGCTGTCGTTTCAGTATTACACGCAGGAAACCCTGCTTCACAAAGCTATATGAATTAAAACAGAATATAATGAACTTGTTTTTTCGATTTTTGGCCAGGATTTTCCGATTCTAACCCACTGTGTGGCGCCCAGTTTGAAAAACATGGTTTCAAGAAAAACGCGTTTAAAGTTTCGGTACACGAATTTTTTATTAAATGGCAAAAAAATGTACCTTTCGGCTAATCAGCAATTCCAGGCCCGTATATCAATCCTTCCTCGACTTCATACTGCTCCATTTCGGAAGCTTAAGGTATGGTCGTAAAGGTGGCAAATTCAAAAATATTACGGAAAACACGCGCTACCGCGTGAATTCCATTTTCGCGTAAAAAGGTGGTTCCACTTTTTTCGCTATAACTTTTTTTAAATAATAATTTTGTACAAACCGTTTTGGGAGTATATTCTGCGGATAATTAGCTATCAAAAACGCAAAAAAAAATTTTTGGTCGGTTTTGATGAGAACCTCCACTTAAAGGGGATTGTTGACGCCTTTTGTTATTACATACATCGATGGCCTATTTGCAATAGCACGTAACCCCAAAAAGCAAAGTTTTCAGGAAGGTGGAAAAACATATTAGGATCAAGAAACCAAAAAAACATAATAACTTTGGGTATAGAAATAATCTTAACGGCATTTTGCAAAATTCACAATTGCTAATTGTGGGTTTTTCATTTTTTTTAAATAATGATGTGTGATGTGACGTCATATTTGTCACAAAAAAAAAAATTTTTGTGGCTTACGCCAAATTAAAAGAAAGGTGATATTTAAAAGAGATTATTTTTATAAACAAACATTTTATTACAAACATACATTAAAAAAATAAAAGAACAAGAACAAAATCAGCAAATCTGAAAATAAAAAAATACTTCAATTCTAGTATAGTACTAACACTACTGTGTTATTAACTTGTCACTATTCGGTATAATGTGGAAGAGAATCGTAGAATGAATGAGTATCAGATGTGAGATGCGTTTTCAATTGTTGTAAATGCAACCATTTAATATGTTTTATCTTTAGTCGCTCTTGGAATAATCTTTGGAATAAAACTATTTTAATACTATTCTGTTTTGGTCTTTGTGGCAATTCTTTGTAGTCGTCATCAAAATCAATTTTATAAAATAGTTTTCCTTCTGGTGTATACTTTAAAGCCCTAAGATCTGTAACCATTGGATCATTTACATTTCTTCCTGGCCTAATAGAATTATAGATAAATGAAGATTTATCATCAAAGTTTAGAAACCGATCATGTGTTAGGTAACAGACATCAAAAGGTGTAGGTTTCGCTCGAGCTTCATGAATACTCACTTGGGAGTTGTATTATTCGATGTTTTAACTTTTTTTCAATTAAAGCATGGGCAGAGTCACACTCCATTTGCGTGTGACCCTTTTCCAAATATTTCTGCTCTATAACAACGTTATGCTCAATTGAAAAAATGCAATTTGATAGTATAGCATTACGATTCTGATAGCAACAGCCATCCGAAAATAAAATAATCGGTTTTTTGTTGGTCAAACAATTTTCTTTTAAATGTTTTATTATACAAGTGGCAACTGATGCACTTAAACTACCCTCACTTTCATTCCATAGATAGTTTACGCACTATGGGACGCTAGATTATAAACGGTAAAATTATGAATTTGGAGTTTTGTTTTATAATAAAAATCACTCACGTTTAGAAATGGACATAATTTTACTGCTTGTGTATCCATAGTGAAAGTGTAAACCTGATTTTGTACAGACTCTTCCTTATTTTTAGTTTTTTCAGATCTTGCTCTGGTTTTTTTCGCAAAATGTATATTGTAATCATCTTCAGATATTTGCTTGATTTTATACCCGTAACAAACATTACATTCGTCTTTTCTTGGGCGAAAAATCGACAGCTTCATCTCTTCAAATACACAAGAAAAAGGAAAAAGTGTGTACGGTTCGATTTTGTTCTCCAGGCCTTTATCTTTGTATAATTTATAGAATTGAGATTTTGTTTGAAAAGTCTGCTCCAAGTACACTTTAGAACTATCCTTTCTACAATAGTGTGATGGCTGTTTCGGCAATTCATTAAAAAATGTCTTTAGGTGACTTTTCCTGTGGTCGTTTTCATGATTTACTACATTTTTATTTACTGCTTTTTCTGTTTTTTTTCTACTATTCCCGACCTACTCTTTTTCAACCAGGAATGTATCATTTTTTCTTTAAGTCCCAAAGTGCCCAAAAACATTCGTTTGCATACTTGCACCTTTTCATGATTTACTTTTAATTGGTAAATATACGTACCGGATCCTCTAGAGGGGCCAGCAGTGTAACAACGTTTTTTTGGGTTATAATCTACTAGAGAGCAGACATATACTTTTTTTTCGTCCCACGATAAACTCCAAAATTTTGAAAAAAAGTCTCTATGAGTCTTCTTTAGATACCGACCTACAAAATCTTTTGTTCTTTAAACAGTGTTCTGAGTCACAGTGTGCTGCCTTTCTAGAAGGGCGCTGTACATTATGGCTTATTTTTCCATCTTTGGTTCTTGTGTAACCCAAATAGTTCTCACCTTTCATTCTTTTAATTCTATTTCTCTCCCTTTTCCAATTTTCTGGTCGTGCTCTTTTCGATCTCTTTACACTGATTGTGTCTGTATTATTTTCTTTCTGCTCTTCATGAGTTAATTCTCTAGTATTTCGTGAGGGATCATAAATGTTTTCTTCATCATCTGTTTCATCTTCACTATTTTCATAAGAAGGTGCAATGTTATACTCTGGTTCATCAATATCAGATGGTACTGGGGGGTCCACTTGATCAGTAGGCGTATTTTCAAAATATCCTGTAGACAGGCGTCCTCTATCAGTATTAAAATGTTCTTCATCTGTAGAATTCAACGAACTAAGCCCATGTATTTCAGCCTCAACAATGTCTCTATCTTCAAGACATTGCAGATCTGTATTGATGCGTGTTGTTATATTGTTAAGTGGTGAAACATAACATTCCCTGCGAACTTGATCCATACTGCCACAAATTGGTTTAGAATTCATACTAGTATCACCTAACGACACACAGTGTGGGTTGGCAATCAGATCGAGGTGTTCATTTTCGAAAATAAGACCTGCATTTATTATATTCTCTACGTCAAATTCATTAGGAATTGTATTTTCCTGACTTTCAACAATCTTCAAAATTATTTGATGAGACATTGGATTCACACAAGAGGATTGTACGTCATCCTCTTGTTTTTTTTTTGCTATGGCCAATTTAACAAGGTTCTTGCTTCTAGCTGACATTTTTCTAGAACCAAAAAACGCAATTAATTCCGCGGTTTTTGTAATATACTTATTCGAGTGTAATAAAATTAAGCCAAAACAATGATTTGTAACTTTTAAGCTTTTATTGTGCCTATTTAAGTGTGCCTATATTTTTTAGAGACCTAATGTAAAGACATTATTTTAAGAGGCAATAACATGAACCTAATATGAAAAAAAATACAAATGCAATGTCTGAAAAGTTTTAAAGCCAACGTAATAAGACGTATCACAAAAAATAATACTATAAAGTTTCAATGGTAATAGGACGTATCAGCAAAATAGTATAAAAACTTACCTGTGGATTATTTAATGACAAATTTGGGTTTACTTCACAATCAATCACACCTCTATATTATTATGAAAAACTTTTTATACAAAAACTAACTAAAATAACACAATAATAGGCCAGTTTACTGTAGCGCCAAAGTACAACGTGTAACCGGCATAACAAAACAGTGGTTTACGCTCTATTGCATGTAAAAATGCCGTCGCTGCGAAAAAGTCTCTATGAGTCTTCTTTAGATACCGACCTACAAAATCTTTTTGTTCTTTAAACAGTGTTCTGAGTCACAGTGTGCTGCCTTTCTAGAAGGGCGCTGTACATTATGGCTTATTTTTCCATCTTTGGTTCTGTGTAACCCAAATAGTTCTCACCTTTCATTCTTTTAATTCTATTTCTCTCCCTTTTCCAATTTTCTGGTCGTGCTCTTTTCGATCTCTTTACACTGATTGTGTCTGTATTATTTTCTTTCTGCTCTTCATGAGTTAATTCTCTAGTATTTCGTGAGGGATCATAAATGTTTTCTTCATCATCTGTTTCATCTTCACTATTTTCATAAGAAGGTGCAATGTTATACTCTGGTTCATCAATATCAGATGGTACTGGGGGGTCCACTTGATCAGTAGGCGTATTTTCAAAATATCCTGTAGACAGGCGTCCTCTATCAGTATTAAAATGTTCTTCATCTGTAGAATTCAACGAACTAAGCCTATGTATTTTCAGCCTCAACAATGTCTCTATCTTCAAGACATTGCAGATCTGTATTGATGCGTGTTGTTATATTGTTAAGTGGTGAAACATAACATTCCCT
Organism: Aromia moschata; assembly: GCA_029963805.1. Lineage (NCBI taxonomy): Eukaryota > Metazoa > Arthropoda > Insecta > Coleoptera > Cerambycidae > Aromia > Aromia moschata. Next base: position 43,330 of record JAPWTK010001402.1, read on the forward strand.
GCGAACTTGATCCATACTGCCACAAATTGGTTTAGAATTCATACTAGTATCACCTAACGACACACAGTGTGGGTTGGCAATCAGATCGAGGTGTTCATTTTCGAAAATAAGACCTGCATTTATTATATTCTCTACGTCAAATTCATTAGGAATTGTATTTTCCTGACTTTCAACAATCTTCAAAATTATTTGATGAGACATTGGATCACACAAGAGGATTGTACGTCATCCTCTTGTTTTTTTTTTGCTATGGCCAATTTAACAAGGTTCTTGCTTCTAGCTGACATTTTTCTAGAACCAAAAAACGCAATTAATTCCGCGGTTTTTGTTGATATACTTATTCGAGTGTAATAAAATTAAGCCAAAACAATGATTTGTAACTTTTTAAGCTTTTATTGTGCCTATTTAAGTGTGCCTATATTTTTTAGAGACCTAATGTAAAGACATTATTTTAAGAGGCAATAACATGAACCTAATATAAAAAAAAATACAAATGCAATGTCTGAAAAGTTTTAAAGCCAACGTAATAAGACGTATCACAAAAAATAATACTATAAAGTTTCAATGGTAATAGGACGTATCAGCAAAATAGTATAAAAACTTACCTGTGGATTATTTAATGACAAATTTGGGTTTACTTCACAATCAATCACACCTCTATATTATTATGAAAAAACTTTTATACAAAAACTAACTAAAATAACACAATAATAGCCAGTTTACTGTAGCGCCAAAGTACAACGTGTAACCGGCATAACAAAACAGTGGTTTACGCTCTATTGCATGTAAAAATGCCGTCGCTGCGATACGTCGTATTACTACACGATCAAATTCTCGATTCTCATTGGATCTAGGCTTGTGCGGTATTGCAAGCGCATGCCAAATAGTTCTGTCTACCCACTGACGTCAAAGCGGGTTTTTTAAAAAAATTGTGGGTTACGTCCTATTGCAAATAAGCCATCGACATGTGTTATATATTTAGTTTCAATGTTTATTTTTTAAAGGTTGTGAACTAGTACTTCAAGATTAAGAAGTTGGCAACAAAAACAAAGAGTGTAACTAGGTACAATTTGGAATTTGTTTTAGAATCAATAAACATGTAAAAATTCTAATTGGTTTTTCAATCACTAAACAAGTAGAAATGATACAAGAGTGTTGATTTTATGCATCAGCATTAGATACAGCAACATAAAATTGGTCCTACGAGTCGGATTGGCAGTCCTAGGAAGCAACATAAAATTGGTCCTTCGAACGGGATTGGCAGTCCTAAGGAGGCAAGTACAGTAAATATCAGTTTTAGCAAGTTTTAGCAAGAATTCTCGTCCCGCCCGACCGGCGACGAGGCAGCCATTACGCCAGACAGCGTAGGGACACGGCGCGCGAGATTCCAGTAAACCAGTTGACGGAGCAGTCACCAGACAAGTCAAAGCATCGTCTAGTGCTTCCCGACGAGTTGGCTAAACGACTGTAAGTTACTTACGATTCGATTCCTCTAATTCTGATTTTTCCGATTAATATTCATTGTCAGACAAGGTTTGACAACAATTGTCAAAATCTGTGACATCGATCAGTGTTATCAAAAATAGTTATACATACAATTTCGTACACGACGGATACTTTATCTTCTTTACACATGCAACGTGGTCAATTAAAAAGAAAAATAACTGATTTGAGATCATTTCCACACGGGTTAAAAGAAAAAGAGAATTTAGATTTAATTGATCAAAAAGAGTTAGAGCATAGAGTCAATCGTGTGTACCCACTTCTAGACAAACTAGAAGAAATTCAAAATAAAATTTACAGTTTGCCAGAATCAAATAGTGAGGAGGAAGAGAAATATGCTTCCAATTTGGAGAATTCATATTTCTCTACCATCGCAGAAGCAAAAGCATTGTTAGAGCAATGCACTTCACATCAGGATGCAACTTCACGTGCAAGTTCTAAGCAAAATGTACCCAGTTTACATGGGAATGCAAGTTTACAACGGGTCAAATTACCTACAATTACATTGCCAACATTCAATGGCCAGTACACAAGGTGGCTTGAATTTCATGATACATTCGCTTCATTAATCTATGACAATGATTCGCTGAACAATTTACAGAGATTTCATTATCTCAGAGCTTCCTCAAAGGAAGTGCTGCTGATATCATAAAATCATTGCAAATTTCAGCTGAAAATTACAACATAGCATGGAATCTGTTGTGTGACAGATATACAAACAAAAAAGTATTAATTCAGAACCACATTGGTGCATTATTTCAATTATTTCGAGAAATTTTAGACATTACAACCAAACATTTACGGTCCTTACAAGCATTGGGGCAGCCAGTAAATGAATAGGATTCTATCATAGTTTATCTAATTATAAAAAAATTAGATGAACACACAGCACGTGATTGGGAATCTCACAAAACGTCAAGTGACATTCCTACATTAGACAAATTTAAAACATTTTTGAATAACAAGGCAAATATGTTGGATAATTTACATATGTGCTACAATGATACAAAACATACAGATGACTGAAAATCAAAGAAATCATTTGTAGTGTCCAACATGATGTAGTGTCCAACTATTGTTGTAAAGGTTCTCATGGAATATTCAGGTGCGATACATTTTTGAAATTGCCAGCAAAACAGCGCATTGTCAAGGTAAATGAGCTCAAGTTGTGTACTAATTGTTTAAGACATACACATGTAGTACAAAATTGTACACATCCAAGTAGGTAGAAAAATGTAACAAAAATCATAACACCCTCTTGCATATCGAAACTCAAGATCAATCAACGTCTGTTACAAATAATCAGTCAGAAAATCAGGTCACATTGTCGACACATACAGTGAAAAGTTCTGCACGAGTGTTACTTGCTACAGCCCAAGTTCAAGTGAGGGATAATCAAGGTACATGGCACTCTTGCAGAGCATTGTTAGATTCTGCGTCTCAGTCTTGTTTTACCACAGCTGAACTACATTCAAAGCTAGGCGTTGTAGAATTCAAAACAAACATTTCCATTCAGGGAATTAGTTAAGTCATTTCACTAATAAAGTCACAATGCAAGGTACATTTAAAATCACGTATTTACAAATTTAATACGGAATTAAAGTGCTTTGATCATAGACAAAATCGATGACGATATTCCGAGCGTAGCAATTAATACTGAATATTTGAGGTTACCAGAAAATTTGCAATTAGCCGATCCAGACTATGATGTTCCTAACAAAATAGACCTACTCATAGGTGCCCAGTTGTTTTGGTCATTAATCATTCAAGGGCATATTAGTTTAGGAAAAATCTGCCCAGTTTACAAACACTATGTTTGGTTGGGTTATATCAGGTCCAGTCCAAATGAATTCCGGTGAAAATGTTCATTGCTATTTTTCAAAATCGATTGACATACAACAGAAATTGCAAAAATTTCTGGGAACTAGAAGAATATCCTAGTATGCCTGCATTCTCACTTGACGAGCAAAGGCGCGAGACTCATTTCAGAAATTTTTTTATAAAGATGAAACCGGTCGGTACATAGTGTCAATTCCATTTAAAGACGCTACTGAAACACTAGGTGAATCACGATCAATTGCAGAAAAAAATATTTCTTTCTTTAGAAAAACGACTCAGTTCAAATCCACATAAAAAAAGCATATGTCAAGTTCATGGAAGAATATCAATTGTGCTACCTCGTTGAAACACAAATACACTATATATAACGTCAACAACTATATCAATAATAATAATACATATATCTCGTAAGACAAACGTCTACAATATTATTTATCTTGACAGGATTACCAAACAATTATTGACTGCCGACGGCGAGTCTCTTCGCGGCCGCCGTGATCCGAGTTATCATGGAAACCCTCTCACTCATTAGGCGTTTACCGGTTGCCACATTCTTTTTTCAGTCTCAGTGGTTGAACCTGGGCGGACATCGAGGCCAGGGGTTGATCGCTTCTTATGTTTCCTGCTCTCTTGAACGGCTGGTGATGTTTCTAACGCGTCTACTACTTCTCGGTGCGCTGGTGATGGCCCTGGGTCCGTCTTCTTCTTCTTGGATGACTTGTTGTGTTAGATGGCGATATAGTTAAGTCATTTTGAGGTGAATGGGAGGATGCTAAGGTTCTTCTGCTGCGTGCGGGACTTTTTTAAGTGAGAAATATGTCGTTTGATTAACTTTCCGTCCCGAAGTAGAGTGGCCTCATTCCCTTGTATTTGTACCACCTCATTTTTATCGCACCACCAGGTTTTCCTCTAGTACCTTATTCTCCGGATTCTATATTGCTTATCGCCTCTAGTACCGGTTCATATTTTCTACTTGACCGTTAGCCTGGGGCCAATATGGTGGGGTATGGGGTATGTATCAAGTCGATGTTGTTTTCACCACAAAATTTCTTGAAATCATTACTTGTAAATTGCCGTCCATTATATGATCTAATGGACTTGGAATACCAAACCTTGCGAAAAGTTCTGTTAGTACTTTGATTATGGCTGCAGATGTGGTGGAGTTTGAGAATTTTTTTCCTGGAATCTTGAGTAATAATCTATGACTACCAGGATTTGGTCTTGGATTGGGAGTGGTCCCATGAGATCCATTGTCAAGCATTGTCATGGTCCTTCTGGGAATTTGTGTCGACATATGTAGGTGCCTCTTTGTTTGGCTGTGCGACTAGGGAGACAGTCGCGACCTTGCTTGACAAATTTTCGACCTGTCTGTTAATTACCGGCCACCATACTTTGGTTCGTAGTCTTCCTTTCATGACGGATTCCCAGGATGGCCTTCATTAGCCAGTTCTAGTGTCTGTTGTCTAAGGCTTTCGGGGAACTACTATTTTGTTTCCTCATAGAATAACTGGCCCAAATGTAGTCAGTTCTAGGCGAAACGCAAAAAATACATTGTTTGTCATTTCCGAAGAATTATTATTTATTTTTGTGACGGTTTCTATTATTAGGGGATCATTTTTTTGCTATCCTGAATTATTTGTGATATATGTAGATTCAATTATCTGCTCTACTTTGGCTTCTACCGATGTTGGTACACGCCTTAAAGGTTGTCGTATTGGTTTTACTAAAGGGTCAATTGTTAGCTTTACAATTATGTTTTTTATTTTTGGAAAAATGAACGTGTTGTTATCAAGTTTTAGTCTACTGTTGCCTCTCTGCGTATGGAATGTTCATTACTCAATCAGTACCTTACACTGCCAATTGAAAGCGCCTAAAAGCACTAATAACCACAAACCCATAAATCCTCCGAAATCCATAGGCGTCCAGAAATATTTTGCAATAATATATTATGTATTTTTTTTGCATTTAATGTTATACCTTGTATTAATGAGTAACAGTGTGTATAATACAAAAATATTGTATTTTTAATTAGTTTTATTATCTATTACTAGCTGACCCGGCAAACGTTGTTCTGCCATATTGAAAATTTGTTTATAGGTATTTTTTTTATGCCAAATAAAAAAATACAAAACAAATTTTTGTCAAAAAAATTGAAAAATATTTCTGATGATACCCTAATCACCTAACGGTATGAAATATACTTACGACCTATTCTCATACTACCAAATATACATAAAAAAATCATAAGAATCGGTCGAGCCGTTTCGGAGGAGTGCGACCACAAACACCGTGACACGAGATTTTTATATATGTATAAGAAGATTATTAGTTGGTTATAAAGAAATTGTAGGACAAGTGCGCACGATCAGTGCGATTTAAGGTTAAAGAGTTTCAATTTGAGTGAGTACTATACCGTTTTCTATGGCTTGAATCAATCGGTTAGTTTTCCTGTGACTCACACTGTACTGTGGTTCACATACGTCTTGGTTTCCTGTGACTCACAATGTACTGTGGTTCACATACGTCTTGGTTTCCTGTGACTCACAATGTACTGTTGTTCACATACGTCTTTTTTGTGTGGCTCACATTTTCCTTTTGTGGCTCATCTTAATGTCTATTCTACGTCAAAAGAAAGCAAAATACAACGCTTTTCTCTTTAGCAACACTCTGATCCGCTATTGGCAGATTCAGATTTACTAGCTTGCTATTATTTTTAGGTTAGTATTTTTCGGTAGCGGGTTAGCATTTCCGCAGTAACCCGTCCTGTGTGCTGGGTTCGTCACATCTACGGACACTGTAATGAGAATAACTATGACGAAACGTTAACGAAAAATCAAGAAATTGTCACCAAGAGGGCATTGCTCCGTACAAGTGACGGAGCTGGCACACGGCCACACAGCTTAGTCCATAACATATACCGAGCTGTCAGTCAGCGTGTTAAGTATTAAGGTTAATTATATCTGACTGAAATAAATATTAAATCTAGTTTATTCTTGAGAAAAAGGAGCGAATAATTATTTTTATTATTTTAGTTATTACCCGTTGAAACACAAAATACACATATATATAACATCAACAACTATATCAATAATAATAATACATATATCTCGTAAGACAAACGTCTACCAATATTAATTATCTTGACAGGAGTACCAAACAATTATTGACTGCCGACGGCGAGTCTCTTCGCGGCCGCCGTGATCCGAGTTATCATGGAAGCCTCTCACTCATTAAGCGTTTACCGGTTGCCACATCAATCATTAAATCACATGTCAAAAGTTGAATTGCCAAATGATTCAATACCACATTTTTATATGTCCTCACCATGGTGTAATCAATGAACAAAGTCGTACCACTAAATTACGCGGTTTTTGATGGGGTCATGTCCCACTTCATCAGGTGTATCATTCAATGACGTGCAATATGTAGGTCCTACCGTGCAGTGTGATTTATTTACCATTTTAGTTAGATTCAGGCAACATGCCATAACCTTTTCCGCAGATGTTCAAAAAATGTACAGTCAGGTGTTAGTGAATCCACATGATAGGCAGTTTCAACGAATACTATGGCGTACAGATAAACATTTACCGATTGAGACATTTGAACTAAATACGGTAACTTACGGTACCGCAGCCACTCCATTTTTTGCAACTCGATGTGTTCCGTT